>JAZKJV010002457.1:0-128952 GCA_037367405.1 Ottelia alismoides | reverse complement strand
TCGGGCTCGGCGCTCTCGAGTTCGAGCGCGGCGAAAAAGGCATGACCGTCCGTGTCAAGCTGCCCGCGGCGGTGCGCGCATGATCCTCGCTTTTTCTGCTCGACGACGAGCCGCTGGCCACGAAGCGCCTGACTCGCCTCTTGGCAAGAGACCGGCATGTCGAAGTGGTCGGAACCTCAACTGATCCCATCGATGCCCTCGAGAAAGTCCGCCAGCTCGAGTTCGACGTCCCTCTTTCTGGACATCCAAATGCCGGAACTGAATGGCTTCGAATTCCTTGCCCGCCTCGCCGGGCGCGACCCGCTGGTCGTCTTCACCACCGCCTTCGATCAGTATGCTTTGAAGGCCTTCGAAGTCAACTCCATCGATTACCTCGTGAAGCCCGTCGACGCCGAGCACCTCGCGCGCGCCCTCCGCAAAGTGGAGCGGTCGCTCGGTGATCCCCGTAAAGCGCCCCCCCGTCGCCGACCTCGTCGCGCAAATCACCGCCGCGCTCCACGCCAAGAAGGAAGACTATCCGACGCGCATCTCCTCCCGCCTGGGCGACAAGACCGAGTTCATTGAGCTCCGCCAGGTCACCACATCTTCGCCGAAGAAAAGTTTACGTTCGCCGTCGCCCGAGGCAAGCAGCACATCCTCGATGCCACCATCGCCCAGCTCGAAGCGCGCCTCGATCCCAAGCGCTTCGTCCGCATCCACCGCTCCACGCTCGTCAACCCTCGATTGGGTGCAGGAAATGTACAGCTTGTTCGCCGGCAAGATGCTCGTCCGCCTCAAGGACGACGCGAAGACGGAGCTGACCGTCGCGCGCGACCGGGTGAAGGAGCTCAGAGAGAGTCTGGGGATCTGAACGCCACCACGCAGTTCAGCCCGCCGAAAGCGAACGAGTTCGACAACGCGGCCTTCACGCGCTGTTCGCGCGCCGTCTTGATCACGTCGATCATCGCGCACGCCGGGTCGAGCTCCGTGAAATTCGCCACCGGCGGCAGCACGCCGCGCTCCAAGGCGAGCACCGTCGCCACCGCCTCGATCGCTCCTGAGGCGCCCAAGGCATGCCCATGCGCCCCTTTGGTCGAGCTCACCGCCGGCCGTCCTACGCCGAACGCGCTCGCAATCGCCTGCGCTTCCATCGGATCGTTCAACGGCGTGCCCGTGCCGTGCGCATTCACGTAGCCCACATCCCCGAGCGCGACGCCCGCCCGTCTCCATCGCCCGCTGCGCGCTGCCCGGGTCCGGCTGGGTCCAATGGCTGGCGTCCGCATTCATCGCGGCGCCGGCCACCATGGCGCGAATCCGCGCGCCGCGTGCCTTGGCGTGCTCCAGGTCCTCCAGCACCATCATGCCCGCGCCTTCGCCCAGAATCATGCCCTGGCGGCCTTTCGAAAACGACGGCAGGTGTCCGGCGCCACCACGCGGATCGCTTCCCAGGCCTTCAACATGCCCAGCACCAGCATCGCCTCGCTGCCCCCCACCAGCGCCGCCTTCACGCGGCCGCTTTCAATGAAAGCCAGCGCCTGAGCAATGGCGTGGTTCGACGACGCGCAGGCGCTGGTGATATTGAACACTGGCCCGCGCACATTGAACTTCATCGAGAGCAAGCTCGCCACGGCGCTTTCCATCACCTTCGGGATCGACATGGGATTGAAACGCTGCTTCTTGTCGGCGTAGAGATCCACGTAGTTCTGGTCGCGCGTCTGCATGCCGCCCGTGGCGCAGCCGGTGATCACGGCAGTCTCGGCGGGCAGGGAACCGCCCGCATCGTCCACCGCCTGCCGCGCGGCCGCATAGCCAAAACCACGCGAATCGGTCGAGCGTCGTCACCTCTTTCGCGTCCAGCCAACTCTCCGGCGCGAAGTCTTTCACTTCGGCCGCGTTCGAGAATTTCAGGTGGGTGACATCGCAGATCGTCATGGGGCCGATGCCGGATTCTCCAGCGATCAGGCGCGTCCAAAACGAATCGAGGTCATGACCGAGCGCCGAAACGACGCCCAGTCCGGTAACGGCAGCGGGCATCTCTCAAGCCGAAGGCGCGCCCAGCAGGGTCTCCACGCCCTTCACCACTTCGTCGATCGATTTCAGCTTCTTCGCCTCATCGTCAGGAATCGAGATGTTGAATTCTTCTTCCAGGGCGAACAGAATCTGCAGGCCGTCCAGCGAGTCGATCTTCAGCTCGGCAAACGTGCTGTTGGGCTGAATCGACTCTGCGGGATGTGCTGGGGTCTTGGCGATGGTTTGGATCACTCGTTCTGTAATTGTTGCTTCGGCCATAAAAGATCGGAGACCGTCGTGAAGATGAAGCCGCGAGGGGCCAGAATGGGAATGATAACACTGACGGCCTCGAGGGTCGCGGAAATGTCCGGATGCGGATTCCGGGCGCGGCCGTCATGGAGGCAGATAATCCCCCCGTTCGCCGCCCGCCGGCACACCCGCTCGGCGATCTGCGGCGCCGGCAAACGCCAGTCCTGTCCGATCACCGTCCACATCCGCCGGTGACGCCAGCGGCCCGTTGCGCGCCCGCCAATCCAGGCCAGCGGAGGCCATAAGGCGCCCGGAACAGCCGCGGCCGCACGCCCGTCGCGTCCTCAATCGACTTCTGCGCTTCCATCAGCTCTGCCGTCATGAAAGCCGCCGAGCGAAACACGAACGAAGGATGATTCTGCGTGTGGTTGCCGAGCTCGTGCCCGGCCTCGGCAATCTGCCGCGCGATCCCCGGCCACCGCCGCACATGCATGCCGCAAACGAAAAAAAGTCGCTTTCGTCTGGTGCTGGCCAAGATCTCGAGCAGCCGCGGCGTCGATTCCGACGGCCCATCGTCGAACGTCAAGGCGACCCGCGGCTCCGTGCGCGGCCCGCGCCAGTGAGACGGTGCGAACACCGCCGCCGAGCGCCCGCGGACGCCCCACGCCATCAAGCCCGCCGCCGCCGCCGCTCCGGCGATCTCCGGAATCATGCGAACTTGATGCTGTGGTCGCCCACCACCGCGAACGTCTCCGCCGGCGAAATCAGCGTAAAGTACGACCACGGGCCCGCTGCCACGGATACCGCTCGATCACCGCCGGATCCACCGCAATCCCCAGTCCCGATTTGCGCGGCACCATCAGGCTGCCGTTCTTGATCTCCAGCGGCTCCTTCAGAATCTCGCGCGCCAACGGCCACGGGTACATCGATTTCGTCTCGGCCGTGGTGTACACCGGATACTCCAGCCACTCCACCACTTCTTCCGGCCAGCAAATCCCCAACTGCGCCGCGGCCAGCACCTCGAGATCCGTGCCCCAGCTGTGGAAGGCAAAGCGCAGCCCGCGCCGTGCGATTGCGCCAACAGCCGCCGCGCCGCCGGATAGCCGCCCTGGCACAAAATGTCCTGCTGCACGATGTCGACGCAATCGCCGTCAATCAGGTCGAGAAACCGTCTTCGTTCGGCTCATGCTCCCCGCTCGCGATCGGCAGCAGCTCGAGCGCTCTCAGCTTGCGCAGCGCCTCGTGATCATCGGGCAGCACGGGCTCCTCGAGCCAAGCCACGTCGTGCTTCGCGAAGGCGCGCGCCAGTTGCTCCACGGTCTCGGCCGTGTAACTGCGGTCGCCCATGCGCCACCACGTGTGCGCGTCCACCATCAGGTCCAGCGCGGGACCCGCGGCCTTCCGCATCAGCTCAACGGTCCGCACATCATCATCAGGACCCAGGCCCGGCCGCATCTTGTAGGCGGAGAAGCCCAGTTCGCGAATGGCCACGGCTTCCTGCGCGTATTCCTCCGGCGCCTGATACATGCCCGCGCTGCCATACAGCCGAATGTCGTCGCGCACGCGCCCGCCCAGCAACTCCGACACCGGCAACTGATGATCCTGGCCCAGCAGGTCGTAGAGCGCGATCTCCACTTGCGAATAGGCCTTGCGCGCGGCGGCGGAGAGCTCGGCGTGACCCTGGGAACTTGATCCGCAGCGCATCGGCATCGGCCAACGCATGGCCCTGGAGGAACGGCGCCACTTCGTTCAGAATGGCGTCGCGATTCGCTTCCGTCGCCTGGCCGGGTGCCCAGCCGGTCAGCCCGCTATCCGTCGTCACGCGGATCAACATCGCGTCGCGCTTCACAATACGGCGCTCCCCGCCGTGATAACGTAGCACCGGCGCGTCGGCAACGGGTAAGAGAGAAGATGGGCTTCCACCCGCGAGATTTTCATCAGCTTTCACGATAACGCCTAACCGCCGGGCGCGCGGCGCCGTCCAAGCGGGCGTGCTCACGTTATTGCTGCTGCTCGCGCTCGACCCCAAGGTCGTGAACGGCTCGGTCGAGCGCCGCGCCGGCTTCGAGCTCCGCGCCACCACGCCCACCTGGTTCGTTTACACGGTCGCCGCGCCGCTCGAGCCCCACGAATCCTGGTGCTCCGGCCCGAACGGCAAGGTCTGGCTCGAAGGCGTTCCGGAAGTCGCCATTCTAGTCGCGTGGAATCGAACGAAGTTACCCGCATCGCCACGCACCCGCTCGATTGCGAGTTCGACGCCGGCGGCAAGCCCGTCGTGTTTGCTCACCGGCGTGAAGTACCAGCAAAGCGTCGGCCACCTGCGTGGGTTCGTGAAAACCGGCGACCGCCAGACGGAAGATTTGGCGCGGCAGGCCTTGCGCGCCATCGCCTGGCATCGCGAAGCGGATCCCGCCCTTTTGATCGAGCAAGCCCGTCCGGGGGCGCCCTATCGCCTGACCGCCGTCTCCTTGCTCGGCCTCATGCGCGGCTCGGCGGTTGCGGCGCTGCTGACGTCGCTCGCTCGCACCGACTCCCAGACCAACATCAGATCGACGGCCTTGCGCTCGCTCGCCCGCCAGCCCAGCGCCGACGCCCGCACGACGATCCTCGAAGCCATCGACCGTGACCCTGACGCCAGCGTCCGCCGCGAAGCCGTCCAGGCCTTGAGCCCGCATCCCCAAGAGCGAACCCGAGCTCATCCGCCTCGCGAAAACCCACCCCTTGCGCGACGTGAAAAAGGAAGCCGTCCGCCGCCTGGGCTACACGCGCGACCCCCAAGCCGTCGCTTATCTCGAGCAACTCGCCGCTGGCCGTTAGAGCCGTACGGCTCGCCCCACCGCGCGACGAATGCTCGGCGGCAGCGCATAGCGGTCGAAGTCCGACTCGCTCACCGGGCACCATTCCACCCCGCGCGTCTCTTCGCTCAAAACCACATTGGCATCAGTGGCTTGCAGGCAGAATTTCAAGTCATGGTGCAAGTGGTAAGGCTCGCTCTTCTTCGGTGGAATGCCGTGAACGTCCATGCCCACCAGCAGCCCCGGACGCCCATCCAGCCGGACGCCCGTCTCCTCCAAAGCCTCACGCGCGGCGGCCATCCAGGGAGCGCCGTCCTCCGCCTCTACGTGACCGCCGGGCAGCAGCCAACGCTGCAAGCGCGCATGGTGCACCACCAGCACGGCGGGCTCTGTCGGGTGCAGCACCACGGCGGTGCAGGTAATGTGGCCGGGCGTGTAGTGGTCGCGGGCAAGCGGAGCCGTGCCGTGCCGCAGCAGCCCGAGAATCAGCTCGCGGCTCTTGGCTTCTTCCACGCCGTCGAAGCGCTCCACCAGGTCGCGCAATTCGTCAATCATCACCGGGAGGCTAACACGAGCGCGGGGTCCAGCAGCCCAGGGCGCCATGATTCCCGCTGTGTTCGATAGCGGCAGCAATTCCTCCGGCAGCCGGTACCCCAGGCTCTCGAGGAACCTACGCCGTCGCTGGCAGCGATCCCACACCGCCGGGCTGCGCCACCGCCAGTTCGCGCCGCAAAGCCTCATCCGCCAGCGCCCAGCCATCCTCGAAGCGCGCCGGCCCATGCTCCGGCGAGCTCGGGCTGATGTCCGATTGGATCAACATCCCGGAGCGCAACGGCGTCCTTGACCCCGGTCGGAAAGGCGTCTCGAGCCATTCTTCGTAATGGATCAAGTGGCCCGGCGTATACGCCCAGCGTCCAAGGAAGCCGCGCCGTCAGGTCGCCCCCCAGCGCGCCGATCTCCAGGTGCGCCAGCCAATCGGCCATCGCGTCACCAAACGCTCGATGAACTCAATTCGAGCCCTCCCGCGCCACGCGCCCCGCGCGACAGCAATTCGCTCCGCGATAGCTCAGGTTCACCGTCAGCGCATCGTCCGGCTGCACCACGATGCCGCGCGGGCTCGAAAGGCTCACGCGGTCGGCGCCGGTCTTCAAGCCCCAATCGCAGCCCACCGGCGACCCGTCGTAACGGGCTTCGGCCAGCAACTCGAAGTCGCGTGCCCCGGACGAATCGAAAACAGCACCCGCCGCAACGCGTCGGAGGTCTTCGCATTCGCATGCTCGAACCAGGCAATCTCCTTGGCATCCGCCACCGCGCGCAAGCCGTCGCGCGGATCGCTGAACAGCCCAGCGCCATTCTCCACCGAGCTACCCGTCAGCGTCGAGACCGCCTCGAGAATCCAGAAGGGAGTGTCGTGAGCACCGGCCTTCCAGCCCGCACAAGCCACGCGCGAACTCGCGGCGATCCCCCTCCTGGCGAAGGAGCGTCTCGAGGCTCTCCCCGGCCGGGGCTGCGATCCCGGCAGCGAAAACGCATCGCAACGCGACTGCCTCAAACCACCAGCGCGAAACAACGGACTGATCCGCAAGTACTGCTCGCACTCGATGCCCGTGATCACCAAAGGACTCGGCTCGGGCCCAAGCACCAGCAAGGCTTCCTCAAAGCGCGGATCAAAGCCCGCCAGCCACAGCAGATTGGCGTAATGCTCGCGATCGCCGTACACCAACAAATGCGTCCAACCCCGCTCGGCCATGCGAGCGCGCGTGCGCGCCAGACGTCTCTCGAAGTCGGCAGCGGCAAACACCGGCGAAGGTCCCTCGCCCCCGCCAAACTCCGGCCACTCGATCCGTCGAAGCTTCACGGCCGGCGCGTCACCTCGGTCACTTCCTCAATCGTCACCACGCCCTGCGGCGATGTCGTCTTCACCAACAAATCGAGCTTCAACTCCGGCGCATGCCAGCGCTCCACCACGTCGCCCGACGCCTCGCGGCGCCGTGTGCCCACGCAACGGTAGCCCAGAATCTGGCGCTCGCCGAGCTCGCCCACCACCAACGGCGCAGCCGCCCTCATCCGAATCGTTCCCCCAGCCGCGCCAGGCGCCATCTGCAGCAACGGTCTCACCTCGAGCACCACCGGTTCTGCCACCTGCCCCGGCCGCTGCACTTCTCGACGCACCTTGTAGAAAAGGGGTGCCGCCGTGTTCACCGCCACCGCGTCCACCGGCGGCGATGCAGCTTATTCGAAGCCTCCGCCCGTTCCGCCGCCGCCTCCAGCCTGACGGGATTGCCGCTCACCGCCACCGATTCCACCGGTGGGCGTCACCTCTTTCGAAGCTTCCGCCCGGTCCGCCAACGCCTTGCGTGCTTCCCTCGGTGCCTCCGTCCTCACGATGTTGCCGCTCACCACCGGCGCTGGCGCCTCCGCCTTGGGTGCCGCCGGAGCGCTCGCCCGTGCCACCCGCGGTCGCGCGGATGTGCACTTGGTTCTCTGCCACTACCATGGGCGCCGCTGGCATGACAGGCATTTGCTCGTGCTTCACGGCTTCGCTCTCGGCCATCAACACCGGCGAATGCGAAACCACCGTCGGCCGCGACCACCACACAACCGACCCCGTGATCACCACCATCGCCGCCGCCGCCAAGGCCCGCGGCCAGGTAAAGATCCGGGCCGGAGCCGGCGCCCGCTCGGCGATTGCCGCCTTCAATTGCTCGCCCAACCAAGGCGGAGGAGCGGCATGCTCGAGATCTTCCGGTACTCGCGCATCAACTGCGCCAGCTTGTCCTGCTCGTTCATCGTCCTCCCTCCTTTCTCCATACGGCCAGCGTCTCTCTCAGCATCGCGCGGCCCCGGTTCACCCGCGACCGGATCGTGCCCAGCGCGCATCCCAGCACCGCCGCCGCCTGTTCATACTTCATCTCTTCCAAATCACACAGCACGATCGCCTCGCGATAGTGCGCCGGCAACTCGAGTACTGCCGCGCGCACCGCCGCCACGCGCTCCTCCCGCGCCAAGCCCTCGAGCAACGGCGGACCCGGGCTCCCATCGTCCCCGTCCCACTCCTCCAGCGGCAAGTGCCCCCGTTCCCTGTCCGAACTGCTTGAACACCATATGCCGCATCACGCCAAACAGGAACGCCTCGAGTGGACCGCGCGCCGGGTCATACGACTCCGGCCGCCGGATCAACTGCATGAACGTCTCCTGCAGCGCTTCCTGCGCCTTCTCCGCCGACCCCGTCATCGCCAACCCAAACCGATAGAGCCCCCGGTTCCATGTGGCATATGCCTCTTCTAAGGCGTTTGCCTCGCCGCGGCGCACACGAATCCCCAGCGATAATTCCGGAGTCAGCGCCACGGGCGCCGCCGTCGCGCTGGGCACGGTAGGCTGCATCTTCATCCAGTATTGCGCCCTCGGCGTCAAAAAGTTCCCAAAACAGGACTCCGACTGAGAGGAGTCCTGGGATTAAGGTGCCCAGGGCGCCTAAAGAGGAGCGCTCGAGATTACCTAAGTTGAATCGGCAAAGGGTCTTAGGAAGACCTTAATTCGCTCTTAGTCTATGGATTCTCCGGCAGACTCGGTTAGGATCGTCTCGTAGGTGAAAGAACCGTATGGCGTGCTTACACTGTGGCGCAAAAATCGGCTTCCTTCGGCTGGCTCAAGGACAAAGAGTTCTGTTCCGATGAGCACCGCCGGAAGAACCACGCGCGCAGTGCCCGGGCCGCCCGCGAAGCGCGTTGGAACTACGGCGACGAAGAGCTTTACGACGTTTACGAAATCCTTGACAAGCCCGCTGACAAGGAAAAGAAAGCTCAGATGCAGAAAGTCCAGGCCTCCGCGGCCATGGTGCTTTCCATCGTCCTCGTCTTCGTTCTCGCCTTCTCCTGGATGGGCGGCGGCAATGGCAACGCTCCCGTCGAAAAGCGCGACATCCTCGGCCTCGCCAGCAAGGCGGGCAATACGGTAGCCTTGCCGAACACCAGTGGTGGCTTTCTGGCCAGCTTGAAAAGCTCCATCTCCATGAAAGCGCCCCTGCGGCTGAAGGAAGACTTCCAGACCGGTTTCGACAGTTGGATCGGCACCCCCTTCGGCGGTGCCACCGACGCCGGCTGGAAGATCAAGGACGGCGCTGTGCTTCCCGGCCGCTTGCGGCTCTGGGGAACCTTCCGTCAACCTCTCCGACTACAAGATGGAGTTCGAAGGCCAGATCCAGCGCAACGCCCTCTCCTGGACCTACCGCTCCACCAGCCTCCAGAACTTCTACGCCAGCAAGATCGTCGTCAAAACCACCGGCCGCGCGCCGGCTCTCGGAAATCGTCCGCTACGCCATGGTCGGCGGCCGCGAACAGGCTCGCACCAAGCTGCCGATTCCCATGATGTCGATCCCCAAATCGCTCTACCACGTCCAAATGCAGGTGCGCGGCGATCAGTTCACCACCGTGCTGAACGGTCAGGTGGTCGATACCTGGACCAACGCTGAGCTCAAGAAGGGCGGCGTCGGCTTCTTCTCCGACCCCGGTGAGCAAGCGGCCATCAATTGGGTCAACGTGAACGAGGAACGCGGCGGTCTGCTGAGCCAGATCCTCTCGCTCGGCTTCTTCTCCGCGCCCATCCTGCACTAAGAGAACCTGGGCGCACTAAATCACCAACGGCGCCCAAACCGAGGCGCGACCGTCAGGGAGCGCTTGCAACTCACCCGTTGGCGAACGGGCTGCGCTTCAGCGCGTAATCGTACAAGCTCTGGGCCACCTTGAACTCCGATTGCCCCTTGTTGCCCAGGTACCCGATCTCCTTGATCCCCGCGGGCGACGTGTAATAGGCATCCACCGTCATCCGCCGCGCCAGCTCGAAGAACCGCACGCCCGGCGCGTTGTCGCCGGTGGCGTTCTTCCGATACGCAATGATGTCGAGCAGCCCGGTCTGCTGCGCTGGCGTCGCCGCGGCGAACGCCACCTTGTTCTGCCGCTCCATCCAGCGATCGATCCACGCCAGACCACCGGTCCAGTGCGCCTTCAAATCCGGATTCACGCTCGACAGCAGATCGATGAACTCGGCCGCATTGCCTTGCGCGGCGCCGGCACGATCAGCTCGCACAGCACCTGAATCGTCTTGTACTCGGTGTCGGTAAAGCCCTTCGGCTTGTACGGGCCGCCCGCCTTGTCGTTGGCGGCCATCGTATGCACATGCTGCGCGGCGTCCACGGGCATGGAGCCCATCGTCACCGCCAGTGCGACGCTCTTCAAAATCTCGCGGCGGGTTTGATCGAGGTTAGACATTGCCTTTCTTCAACTCCTGGGCGAGATATTCGCTCATGCGCCACGCCAGCGCGCAGATGGTGAGCGTCGGATTCTTGTCGGGATTGCTGACGAACGGCGCCGCGTCGGCCACGAACAGGTTCTTCACCCTCGTGCGCCTGGCTGAAGCCGTTCAAGGCGGATTTCTTCGGATCGCTGCCCATGCGGACGGTGCCCAGCTCATGGATGATCGTGCCGCCGGTCGAAATGCCGCTCGCCTCGCGCTCCGGATTGCGCAGGCCCATCACTCGTCCGCCCATCTTCTCGATGATCGCCGTGAACGTCTGGTGCATGTGCCGCACCTGCTTGTGCTCGTGCTCGCTCCAGCGCCAGTTGAACCGCAGCACCGGAAATGCCATAGCGGTCCACCGCGCTCGGGTCGATCTCGCAGTAGCTGTGCTCGTTCGGGATCATCTCGCCGCGGCCCGACAACCCAATCGTGCAGCCATAGCCGTCATTGATCGCCTTCTTGAGGTTCGATCCATAGCCCTCCACGCGCGACGCCGTGCCCGTAAACGAGCCGACGCCCGGCATGCCATAGCCGCCGCCCACTTCAATGTGATAGCCGCGTGGGAAGTCTTTGTTCTTCTTGTCCCATTCCCACCACGGCACGTAAACGTGCATGCCGCCAAAACCGTCGCTGTCATAGCGCGGCAAGCCTTCCAGCGCCGGAATGTAGCCCGTCAAGCCATAGCCCGTCGTATCGGTCAAATAGCGGCCCACCACACCGGAGCTGTTGGCCAAACCATTCGGATGGCGCGACGACTTCGAGTTCAACAGCAAGCGCGCCGTCTCGCAGGCGCTCGCCGCCACCACCACCGTCCGGCAGCGGATCTGCTTCTCCTGCCGCGTGGCTTTGTCGATATAGCTCACGGCGACCACCTTGCCCGTGCCATCGGTGATCAACTCGCGCGCCATCGCGCCCGTAATCAGCTTCACGCGCCCCGTCTTCATCGCCGGGAAAATCTGCACCTGGCTCGACGAGTAGTTCGACGCCGTCCCACGCACCCGCGACCGCATTGGCCGCAATAGTGGCACGCCGGACGCCCGTTGTGATTCTTCGTGATGATCGCCATGCGCGAAGGAATGCACGGGATCCCCAGGCTCTTGCACGATCTCTGCACCAGCAGCTCATGCACGCGCGGCGGCGGCGGCGTTTGAAACACGCCATCCGGCGCGCTGCGGATGCCTTCCTTCGTGCCCGACACGCCAATGAACGCCTCGGCCTTGTCGTACCAGGGCGCCACGTCTTCGTAGCTGATCGGCCAATCGTCGCCCAGTCCATCGAAGGCGTTCGGCTTGAAATCGTAATCGGCGAAGCGCAGCGTAATGCGGCCATAGTGATTCGTGCGCCCGCCCACGACGCGCGAGCGGAACCAGCGGAAATCCGACCCCTTCGCCACCGTGTACGGCTCGCCTTCCAGCTCCCAGCCCCCCGACGTCGTCGCGAAGTAGCCGAACGAATACGGCGAGCCCGTCGTATAGAGCTCGCCCTTCTCGCCCGCTCCGCGATGCGGCACCTGGTGCGCCCACATGTGCTCTTTGAAATCCTTGGCCGGATTGATATTCGGCCCGGCTTCGAGCAAAGTCACATTGACGCCGAGGTTGGCCAGCACGTGTGTCACGGTGCCGCCGCCGGCGCCCGAACCGATCACGACCACGTCGGCCACCGGCGAAGAGCGGATGATCTGAAGCATCAAGGGAATCCTATCAGACCATGAACATCCCGCCCGTTGATTTCGATCGTCTGGCCGACGACGTAACGCGCCGCGTCAGAGCACAAAAAGACAATCACGTCCGAAACATCTTCATTCGTGCTCAGCCGGCCCAGCGGCGTCTGCGCCACCACCGAATCGAGCATCGCCTTGGTCGAAAACACTTCGTGAAAGTGGTTGTCCACCGTCCCCGGGCTCACCGCGTTCACCCGGATGCCCTGCGGCGCCAGTTCCTTCGCCATGCTTTCGTGAAGCAAGCCACCGCCGCCTTCGCCGACGCGTACATCGTCGCTCCCGGACCGCCTCCATTGCGCGCCGCAATCGAGCTCACGTTGATGATCACGCCGCTCCTCTGCTCCACCATTCCCTTCGCCGCCGCCTGCGCAATGAACCAAGCGCTCTTCACGTTCAGGTTCATCACCTGGTCGTAAAGGTCCTCGGTGAACTCGGTGAGCTTGGCGCGCTTCAACAGGCTGCCCGCGTTGTTCACGAGAATGTCGACGGCCGGACGGGCCGAGATCTCACCCAGCGCGCGATGGATCCCTTCCGCCGACCCCAAGTCCGCCTGGAAAGCCTCCGCCGTGGCACCCTTCGCCTGAAGCGCCTTCACGGTCGCGTCCACGCCTTCCGGATAGCTGTTGTAGTGAAGCACGAAACGGGAAACGCCAGCGTCCGCCAGCCGCAGCGCCGCCGACGCCCCAATCCCGCGAGAAGCGCCCGTGATGAGCGCGGATTTGCCTTGAGTTCTTCGAGCATGAAACCGCCATCCTACCGTACGATGGGTCTCATGCGCTTCCTCGCCGCTCTCGCCTTCCTCGGAGCCCTCCAGGCTCAAGCGGACATCGCCGCCATCCGCCGCTGGGCGCGCCGGCCAGGAAAACAGATCCTGACCGAGTTCACCGATCTCGTCCGCCTGCCCAACGTCGCCTCCGACCTCCCCAACATCCGCAAGAATGCCGGCCTCATCCGCGACATGTTCCAGCGCCGCGGCGTCGACACTCGTCTCCTCGAGCTCCCGAACATCCCGCCCGTCGTCTTCGGCGAAATCAAGACGCCCGGCGCGCGCCGCACCATCATCTTCTACGCGCACTACGACGGCCAGCCCGTCGACCCCAAGCAGTGGGCCACGCCCCCGTGGGAGCCCGTCATGCGCACCGCCGCCGTCGAAGCGGGCGGCAAAGTCGTCGATTGGCCAGGGCGCGCCCGTGCTCGACCCCGAATGGCGTCTGTTCGGCCGCGCCGTGGCCGACGACAAGGCCCCCATCATGGCCATGCTCTCCGCGCTCGACGCCCTGAAAGCCACCGGCGGCCGCCTCCGGGCCAACATCAAGTTCTTCTTCGAAGGCGAGGAAGAGGCCGGCAGCACGCACCTCGAGCAATACGCCAAGCAATACAAGGACCTCCTCGCCGGCGACGTCTGGCTGATCTGCGACGGCCCCGTCCACCAGAACCGCCAGCAATCGCTCGCCTTCGGCGTCCGGGGCGTCACCAGCCTCGAAATCACCGTCTACGGCCCCCGCCGCGAGCTCCACAGCGGCCACTACGGCAATTGGGCCCCGAATCCCGCCATGATGCTCTCCCGCCTGCTGGCGACGATGACCGACGGCGAAGGCCGCGCGACCATCGACAGCTACTACGACGGCATCGTCCCCTTGAGCGCCGCCGAAAAGAAGGCCATCGCCGCCGCCCCGCAACTCGACGCCGAACTGCGCAAAGAGCTCTGGCTCGCCGCCTCCGATGGCAGCGGAGCCTCGCTTCTCGAGCTCATCAACCGCCCCAGCCTCAACATCCGTGGCTTGACGAGCGCCTCCACCGGTGCCGACTCCCGCAACGTCATCCCCGCCCAGGCCACCGCCTCCCTCGATATCCGCCTCGTCAAAGGCACCGACCATCGCCGCCAGAAAGAACTCGTCATCGCCCACATCAAAAAGCAGGGCTACTTCGTCATCGACCACGAGCCCACCGAGGCCGAGCGCCGTGCCCACTCCAAGCTCGCCCGCGTCACCGGCCACGGCGGCTACAACGCCGTCCGTACGCCCATGGATCTGCCCATCTGCCAGGACGTCATCCGCACGGTCGAGCAGGCGCGCGGCAAAATCGTCCTCCTGCCCACCCACGGTGGTTCCGTCCCTCTCTGGGTCTTTGAAGAGGTCCTGAAGACCCCCTGATCCTCACCCCGATCGTCAATCACGACAACAACCAGCACAGCCACAACGAGAATCTCCGCCTCGCCAACCTCTGGGACGGCATCGAGACCATCGCCGCCCTGCTCGCCATGCCCTAGTCAAACACCTTGCCCCTACTAGAGAATGGGGTGACTTTGGTCATGTCTCTCGTTTGAAACGAACTTGCCCAGTACCGCCCTGATCTCTAGTTGTTTGATCGACATTTGGATTTCGTGATACTCTGTCCTTGGAATGGCTCAGTTGTCACACTTGCGGGCGCTCGAGGCGGAAGCGATCCATGCCTTGGCGGGAAACCGCGGCTCAATTCGCCAAGCCCGTTCTCCTCTACTCCATCGGCAAAGATTCCTCGGTCATGCTGCACCTGGCGCGCAAGGCGTTCTACCCCGCGCGCGTGCCGTTTCCGCTCCTCCACATCGACACCACGTACGAATACCCGGAGATGATCGAGTTCCGCGATTCCTTCACCAAGGAAATCGGCGCCGATCTCCGCGTCTACATCAACGACGAAGCCATCGCCGCCGGCGCGAATCCCTATTCGCTCGGCACCTCGAAGTGCTGCTCGCTGCTGCGAACCCGCGCTCTGGTCGACGGCCTCCGCAAGGGCGGCTACGACGCTGCGCTCGGTGGCGCCCGTCGCGACGAGGAGCGTTCGCGCGCCAAAGAGCGCGTCTTCAGCTTCCGCGACCGCAACGGCCAGTGGGATCCCAAGAACCAGCGCCCCGAGCTCTGGAACATCTACAACGGCAAGGTCGATCCCGGCGAATCCATCCGCGTCTTCCCGCTCTCCAATTGGACCGAGTTCGACGTCTGGGAATACATCGCCCTCGAAAACATCCCCATCGTGCCGCTCTACTTCGCCAAGGTGCGCCCCGTGCTCGTGCGCGGCGAAAGCATCATCCCCATGGAATCGAACGTCAAGCCGCTGCCCGGTGAAGTGCCGCAGAACGTCATGTGCCGCATGCGCTCGCTCGGCTGCACGCCTTGCTCCGGCGCCATCCGCAGCGAGGCGGACACCGTGCCGAAAATTATCGAAGAGTTGAAGTCGTTCCGCCGCTCCGAGCGCGAGAATCGCATCATCGACCACGACCAGGACGGCAGCATGGAGCTCAAGAAGCGCGAGGGGTACTTCTAAATGATCGCCTTGGAAACCAAGCCCGTCGCTCTCCACCGCTTCCTCGCGCAGACCGGCGAAAAGTCGCTCCTCCGCTTCTCCACCGCCGGCTCCGTCGACGACGGCAAGTCGACTCTGATCGGCCGCCTGCTTCATGACACCGGCGGCGCCTTCGAAGATCAAGTCGAAGCCGTCAAGAAGAGCCGCATCAATCGCGCCGGCGAAGGCAAGGTCGATTTCTCCCTGTTCACCGACGGCTTGAAGGCCGAGCGGGGAGCAGGGCATTACCATCGACGTCGCCTACCGCTACTTCGCCACGCCGCGCCGCAAGTTCATCGTCGCCGACACCCCCGGCCACGAACAGTACACGCGCAACATGGCCACCGGCGCCTCCAACGCCGAAGTCGCCGTCATCCTCGTCGACGCCCGTAACGGCATGCAGCCGCAGTCCCGCCGCCATGCGACGATCTCCGCTCTGCTCGGCATCCGCGAACTCGTCGTCGCCATCAACAAGATGGATCTGGTCGACTTCAGCCAGAGCGTCTACCAAACCATCGAAGCCGACTTCCGCTCGCTCGGCGCGCTCCTGCGCGGCGCGAATCTCACCTTCATCCCCGTCAGCGCCCTCGAAGGCGACAACATCATCGAGCGTTCGCCCCGCACGCCCTGGTATACCGGCCCCAGCCTGCTCCACTTCCTCGAAAACGTCGAGGTCGGCCACGAAGCTCACACAGCCGCGTTCCGCTTCCCGGTCCAGTTCGTCAACCGCCCGCACCTCGATTTCCGCGGCTTCGCCGGCCAAATCTCTTCCGGCTCCATCCGCCCGGGCGACGCCGTCACGATCCTCCCCTCCGGCCGCACCACGCAGGTCGAGCGCATCGTCACCTTCGATGGCGACCTCGAGCAAGCCGTCGCCGGCATGTCCGTGACGCTCACCTTGACTGACGAAGTCGACGTCAGCCGCGGCGACATCCTGGTCAAGACCAAGGAGCAAGCCTCCACCGTCGGCCGCGAGTTCGAAGCGACCTTCGTCTGGATGAGCGAAGCGCCGCTCGACCCCGAAAAGAGCTATCTGCTCCGCCAAGGCCCTCGCGAAGTCACGGCGCGCGTCCGCCCGCATCCCGGCCAGGAAATGACGCTCAACGCCATCGGCGTCGTCGAGGTGGAAGCGAACCAGCCGCTTGCGTTCGACACCTACCAGGCCAACCGCCGCACCGGCGCCCTGGTTCTCATCGACCCCATCTCGAATCTGACGGTCGCCTGCGGCATGATCGAGCAGGCCCTCACGCGCTCTCCGCGCGCGGCGAAGAAGATTCAGCAGTTCGTGGTCGGCCCCGTCACCGCCGCCGAGCGTCACCAGGCCTACGGCCACCGCGGCGCCAGCATTGGCTACGGCATGGCCCAGCGAGCGCTCGCCGAAAAGGTGGAGCGCGCCATCTTCGAGCGCGGCGGCAAGGCGGTCCTCCTCGACGAAGAGGCCTCCAACGTCGGCGCGCTCGTCGCCGCCGGCTTGATCGTCATCGCTCCCACGCTGGTGGCGGAAATGGAATTGGACGGCTTCACCGACGTCTCCCGCGCCATCAGCGCCATGGAGAAAAAAGGCATTCTCGACAGCCGTGAACAGTGGATCGAAGGAGAGGGCATCTGACGATGGCGGATATCTTGACAACGGCGCAACAGGTGATCGCGGAGCACGCGAACAGCGACGCCTGCTTCACCTGCAGCTTCCAGGCCGAAGACGTGGCTTTGCTGGATCTCATCCGGCAGGTCAACCCGGCCATCCCGGTGCTGTTCCTCGAAACCGGCTTCCACTTCCCGGAGACGCTCGCCTATCGCGACCGCCTCGCCAAAGAATGGAACCTGAACCTCGTCAACTTGGTCCCCTTCCGCGAAGTGGGCAAGCTCTACGAGACGGATCTGAAGGGCTGCTGCCAGGCCCGCAAGGTCGAGCCCCTCATGGACGGCCTCTCGCGTTACACCACCTGGTTCACCGGCCTCCGCCGCGAGCAATCGCCCACCCGCGCCAACCTCCAGCACGTCGAGCCGCACAAGACCCCCGGCGGCCACCAGCTCACCAAGGTCAGCCCCTGGCCGAATGGACCTGGAAAGACGTCTGGGCGTATCTGAAGGTCCGCGAGATCCCGCATCTCGAGCTCTACGACCAGGGCTACACCAGCATCGGTTGCGCGCCCTGCACCCAAAAGCCCATCGACCCCGAAAACCTGCGTTCCGGCCGCTGGTCGGGCGCGAAGCTCGAATGCGGCATCCACACCGCCACTGAGCAATGAGCCACTAAGACCAAAGGAGCCTCCCGCCATGCTTGAAGTCGCCTTGGGATTCCTGATTGCGATGGCCGTCGGCCTCACCGGCGTCGGCGGCGGCACCATCACGGTGCCGGCGCTGATCCTCGCGCTGAACGTGCCCGCCGCGGTCGCCGTCGGCACCAGCCTCGTCTTTGTCACCATCACGAAGATCGTGGCCACGCCGGTCTATCTCTTCCGCGGGCAAGTCGACTTCAAAGTGGCCGCGCTCCTCCTCGCCGGTGGCATCCCCGGCGTGCTCGCCGGAGCGCAAATCGTCTCTTCTCTCCGCTCGCCTCAGGTCCAACCCATCGTGCTCAGCGTCGTCGGCGGCACCATCGCGCTGCTCGCGCTGGTCAGCCTCTACAAGATCTGGCGCAGCCCCATCGAGCTCCCCCGGCACGACCGTCGCAATTGGCTCCCCTGGCTCGCCGCGCCCATCGGCCTCGAAGTTGGCTTCTCGTCGGCCGGCGCGGGCGCTTCTCGGCAGCCTGGTGCTGATGCACGGCACCCGCCTCCAGGCCAACAAGATCGTCGGCACCGATCTCCTCTTCGGCCTCGCCCTCTCCGCCGCCGGTGGCGCCATGCACTTCTCCGCCGGCAACGTCAACTCCGCGCTTCTGATGAAGCTGGGCGGGCGGCGGCATTCTCGGCGCCTTCGCTGGCGCCTGGCTGGGCACCTGGGTACCCGCCAAGCCCCTCCGCGCCGGCATGTCGCTCATGATGGTCTACCTGGGCGGCCGCTTGCTTGCCCAAGGCCTCCAGGGCATCCACTAAGCCGGCAGCCGCACCCACGCTCCCGCCGTCGGCGGAGTCGCCCGATCCAGGCGCGCCGCCAGTTCATCCACGCCCGTCTCCTGCGCCCACTGCCGCGTCCGCGGGTCCACCGCTGGCAGCAACTCCGCAATCAGCCCGGAGAGATTCTTCAACCCCCAGGCGCCCTGATAGCTCCGGACATGGGGCCAGCCCAAACCAGCTTCCAGGAACACTCGCGGAAAGTTGCTCGCGACATTGGTCTGCCCGCCCGATTGCCGAAAAGCCTCTTGCAGCCAGTGAATCGCCTGATCCGTATCTGGATCATGTTGATAGACATAGTCCGTCTCGCATTCCAGAAAAGCGACAAAGCCACCCGGACGGACAAGCTTGGACAGATTCCGCAGCAGTGGCACCGGATCGGCTTGCTGGAACAACACCATGCGGCCAATCACGCCATCGAACGGTGCCAGCCGGCCAGCAGATCGGGAGCGCGTCGGCATCCCCCTCGCAGAATTCGACATTCTCCACCCACGTTTGATCGGCGCGGCGGCGGGCTTCTTTGACGGCGTCGCGGTTGCGATCGATACCGACGGCTCGGCCCCCCTGTCCCGCCAGGTCAGCCGCCAGGAACGTAGAGGCGCCATTCCCGCACCCGACATCGACAACGCGCATATCGGGCGAGAATCCCGCTCGCCGCCAACAATCCAGGGTGACCTTCTCGAGGAAAGAGTTTCCCATGCTCCGAGTCTACGGCCCGGTTGTCCAGCGAGTCCTCAAGAAGAGATCAAAGAGTCGTCAAACCAAGCAGGCGGCTTAGGATTTTTCCGGTATTGATCGTCTCCAGGCGAGCGTTGGGATCCAGGTCGACCTTGCGGTCCGGCGGCGCATGGACCATGAATGGCACATGCAACTCGTCCTTGGGGTAGCCCAAGAGCTCTGGCTGCCGGTACCCGTGATCGGCCGTCACCAGCACAATGCTCCGCTCCCACACCCCTGCCTTTTCCATGCTCGCCCGGATCGACCCGAAGACCTCATCCGCCAGCAGAAGATTGTCCAGATAACCGTCTCGCCGCGCCCATGACCAGGCATCGGGCTGGCCGCTCTTCCGGTTGAAGACGAAGGGCCCATGCGGGGCCGGTAGGTGGATGTAGACGACATCGAGGTCCGTCCGGCCGGCCATTTGGCCGGCTAGCCCCTGCAGCCACCGCAGGGTGGCGACATGTTTCCGGCTCGTTTGCGATTGTCCGAAGGGCGAAAACACGTTCGTCTCGAACAGGCTCCGCACTTGCCCGGACAGCATCCTCGCAAACCCTTCGCCGTAAGAATTCGATTGCCAGTTCATCGGAGCGGATTCACAGGCGGCCAGATTCTGAAGTACGGCGCAGTAGGGTAACGCCCAACCCGTGACGCCAATCCGCAGGCCTGCCCTTTGGACTATCTCTAGAGCGCCCGGCTCGGCGGGCAGGCTCCGTCGCGGCTCTCCGGCCAAGAGCGAGGGGATGGAGACATGCGTCGCGTTCGCCGGCGAGAAAGCCTCTTTGCCCACGAACGACGCTTCCCGGCGAAAGCGATCCAAGTGAGGCAGTCGGACACCCTCCGGCCGGTTCGCGAAAGCGATCTTCTCATCCAACTCGTCCAAAATCACCCACACCACACGCCGTCCGTTTGTTTTTTCCAGCGTCGCCGCCGGCGGAGGAGGCATGGTCCTCTGGCTGCGCAGAATCGGTGGTGCCTCCGGCGGCTGCAGCGCCCGCCACACCCCGTTCATCTGAACGATCGCCGCGAAAGGAACGAGAGCCGTCGCGATGGGACGCAGCCTCGGCCCGCCATCCCGCAGAAAACGGTAGGCGCCGTATAGCATCGCCAGAATCACCGCCGCCAGAATCGCCTGATTCTGAAGGCTCCCCAGCCACCGGTAAACATCGCCTCTTTGGAAGAGTCCAGCGTTGCTCAACGTATAGAACACCGCTTTTCCACCAATCCCGATGATCAGCAGAACCCCAACGTGCCACATCAAACGGCTTGTCTTCCAGGCCGCAAACAACGCGGTGCCGATCAGAAACGTTAGTGCGATGGCTCCCCAGTAACGGTCGGGAGTCAGATTGAGCTCGAACGAACTGCGCGTTGGGGTGAGGAGTTCGGTCCAAATCCTCATCAACGCGAGGTTGGCCACCGCCACACACCGCGCCCATTGCTTCAGCCCAGCGCTCAGGCCCGTTTCTCGAGCTCGTAGATCCACCGCCTCCCGTCTTGCAGAGACCGGCGCTGGCGGATGGCAAATCGAGCTTGACATGCTTGTTCGAACGCCTCCCTGGTGTCGCCCAAATGCAAGGCCTGCCGGCCCCGCAAGAGCTTCTGATACATCGGATCGTGTGGGCTCACCCACTCGATGACGACGATTCTCTTTGTAAGATCGGCAGCCAGGTCCAAAACCATAGGGGTTGGTACCCTTTCTGTCACCGTCAGGTGATGGAGCAGGGCAAGCATCATTACGCAATCGAACTGCCCGGTGGCCCGTTCGATGAAAGAGGGGTTCTCTCGATTCCGCCAGCCCGCCGCCGGCGTTGGTTGCGCCAGGTTCAGCACCACTGGTGAAATCGCCAGACCCTCGGCATGGGCCTGCCTCCACAACCGGTCCACCGCCACCGGATCGAAATCCGCCGACACCACCGCGTGCCGCTCGGCCGCCAGCCGCGAGTACTCGCCGTCGTTGCATCCCAGGTCGAGAACCCGCCCGGCGTCAATACCTTGCAGCGCCGCTTGGACGAACTCCCGCTTCTGCCGCCGGCTCTCGTCCCCATAGTGGCACGCCGTGCTGTAATCGCTCCAGTCGGTCTTGGCCTCTGCCACCGGAATGGCGTCCAGCGCCTGATTCAACCGTCCCAACAGGCTGCTCAGCAGATGCCGCGCGAACTCAGGTTCGTGCTTCTGACCCGCCGCGCTCCCGTCTCCTGACCCACCCCGGTCCAGCCAATTCGGGATCGAGGTCCAGCGAAGTCCATCCGGACGAAGGCGATTCGTCCAGCTGAGCCACGCATACATCTCTTCCACCCGCACGCCCTCCCGCCGGCCCCGCATCGTCTCATGCACCGGTCGACCCTGCCAGGCGTCCAATTGCAGCGGATACAGGAAGGTCTGGAGGAACTGCGCCAACGGACGCCAAACAGCGTCGTGCGGATCTCGTTTCTCCACTGACAGCGCGTCCACAATCACTGGCTTGGGCCCGCGGAACAACACATTGTAGGGCGTCGCGTCCTTCAGCCCGTGGCCGCTGGCCAACAGCCGCTGCGCCACCTCGATCGTGGCCCGGCCCGCTTCCCGCAACATGCCTCGCGACCACTCGTAAGGAAACGTCGGGAACGAAATCGCCTCGTGCCGCAGCACCGACGCATCTCCCCATCCCTCTACCCGGTCTTGCACTTTGGCCAGCACGCCCGCCGATTCCTCCGGCCGCGCCAGGCAGCTCTCAATGAACTTTCCCGTCCCGAGCAGCGCTCGGCCAGGCGCGGTTCCCAGAAATCCCAGCAGATCGCTGGCCGCGGTCTCATGCACGACGCGATACACCGCGCCGTCATCGATCAACACAAACCCATCTGGGTCCCGAAAGGAAGTGACGCTCATGCGGGCTACTCCGACTTGGAAATCAGCCGCCGCAGGAACTTCCGGGCCGTCCAGGCAAATCCGGCAATGCCCGCCACCAACATCTGATAAATCATGACTCCCGAGCCCGGATCGGTGTAACCGTACACGAGGGTCGGGGTAGAGAGAACAACGAGAAGAAGTGAGAGAACCATCTTGTAATACCTTGAGACTTCCACGTGATGGGGATGTCCAGCGCGTAAGACACTTGCATCCCTCTTTCCAAATCTAAACACGGAACTGCCGTGGGTGTTCCGCCAAAGTTGTGAACTAGGGCATGGTTTGGCACCAAAGTAGGGGGTGCGCCTTACGACAGGGGGAAAACCTCCCTACATCTGCGGGGGGACCGTTTCCCGGAAACACACTAGCGTATTTCGATCGTCGCTGGCGCCGTCACCGTCACCAGCAAACTCTCACCCGCTCGGTCAGCCTCCACCGGCTGGCCATTCACCGTCACCCGCCGAGCCCGTGGCGCTTTGAACTCCAGCGTCACCGGCCACGAAAACACCTTGGGATCCAGCCCATGGCTCACCGTGAAACGACCCCCGCCTGACGGCTTCACCACCGTCTTGTCTCGCGTCTCCCGATACGCATAGAGGTGCCCGAACGGCACATACCAAACATCCGCCCGGTGCCCGACATGCGCCAGATGCTTCTCGTAGAAGCCTTCCTCCGCCAAATCGAGCCACTGCGGGTGTGACATGAAGTGGTAGATCCCACCCGCCGCCAGCACCTGGTCGAACTTCGCGTTCAGCTTCGCCACGTCGGTATTCCCGTTCTTCGCCAGCCCGCCCTTCGTCTGCACCGATTGTGTGAATGCCGCGTTGAACGCGTTCTTCGCAAAGTCGTTCATATCCGGCACCAGGTGACCGTCATTCGCCTCGTCCGGATAGTTCCGCGCCACCAGATAGCCAGCCTGCTTCAGCTTCTCCTGCACGAAAGAGTACCCCGCGCAGTTGCCGCACGGATAACACCAGCTCCACACGTACGGCTGCTCCGTGTTCGCGAGAATATCGCTCCGCACGCCGATCACTTCCTCGTCGTTGAACGCCTTCCGGCAGAAGTCCTCATCGTCGGGCCACTTGCATTGGTGCTTGCGCGAGTGCGCGCCGATCTCATGCCCCGCCGCCACCGCCGCGCGCAACCGCGGCCAAAGCTTCTCCACGGTCTCGCTCTTGCCCGTATTCAAGAACACCGTGCTCTTGATCCCATGCCGGTCCATCGCGTCCAGCGTCGCCTGCACGAAATGCGACGCGTCGTCGATCGTGTGCGTCACCACGGCCTTCGCATTGCGCGGCCACGGTGTCACGCGAACAAAGGAAACCTGCGCGCTCGCCGCCGCCGCCAACGCCGCGCTAAGACAGAAAAGGATTCGTGAGCTTCTCATGGCCGATCGTCGTCTCCGGGCCGTGGCCCGGATAAACGACTGTATCATCCGGCAACGTGAAAAGCTGCGTCCGGATCGCCTCGAGCAGCGTCTCCAGGTCGCCCCCCGGCAGATCCGTCCGTCCAATCGACCCCCGGAACAGCACATCGCCCGCAATCACCCGCCGGTGGCTCTCGAGATAAAAGCTGATGCTCCCCGGCGAATGTCCCGGCGTATGAAACGTCTCGAACCGGAATCCCGCAAACTCGAGCGGCCGCCCCGCCTCGATCCAGTGGTCGATCTCGACGCGCTCCGGCGTCGGCACTCCGGCCCATTGCGCCTGCGACGCCACGTGCTCATAAAGACTCTTGTCGTCGGCGTGCAAATGGACCGGCAGCCCAAAACGGCGCACCAGCGGCGCGATCGCACCCACATGGTCGATATGGGCGTGCGTCAGTAGAATCACCACCGGCTCCAGCCCGTGTTTCTCCAGCCGCCGCACGATCTGGTCCGGTTCATCGCCCGGGTCGAAAATCACCGCCTCGCGGGTCTCTTCGTTGCCCAGAATCTGACAGTTGCACTGGAACATGCCCAGCGGGAAAGCCTCGTGAATCACGCTACCTTCCACTATACTGGGGCTTATGTCACTCCCCGCTTCGATTGTCCTCGGCGTGCACATTTTCGCCGCGGCCGTCCTCCTCAGCGCCGCCTACCAGGCCTTGTTCGCCAAGCGCCTCGCCGTCCTGCCCAAAGGCGTCGTGTGGGGCATGGTTGGCCTGCTGTTCATCACCGGTTTGAACAATATGATGTATCGCATGGGGCAGGGCGTGCCCAAGCAATGGCACATGTGGTTCGGCGTCAAGTTCCTGCTCGCGCTCCACATCCTGGCCATGCTCATCATCACCGCCACCTCCAACAAAACCGACGAGCAGAAGCGTGGCTTGCTGTTCGGCGCGGGCGTCTCGAGCATCGCCGTCATCTTGATTTCCGTGTTTCTGAACTACCTCGCGTCTCACTAAATGACTGGATATGAAGCTCTGCGGAGCGCCTCCGCCTGGGTCGCGCTCCCCGGCCGCCATCTCATCAAAGTCACCGGCGACGATCGCGCACGCCTGCTCCATGCCATGTCCACCAACGACATCAAGGCCATGCGGCTCGGCGACGCCCTCTACGCCTTCTTCCTCAGCGCCCAAGGCCGCATCCTCGCCGATTCCTGGATCGTCTGCCACGACGATTGCTTCCTGCTCGACACCGGTGCGCCCGGCCTCCTGGCGCATCTCGACAAGTTCATCATTGCCGACGACGTCACGCTCGAAGACCTTACGCCGTCGCTCGCCGTCACTGCCATCGAAGGCCCCGCCGCCGAGCTTCCCCCGCTGCCGGAAGACGCCCTCGTGATCCCCGCCGCCGCCACCGGCGCCCGCGGCTTCCGCCTCTGGCATACCCCCGGCTGGCATCCCACTGGTCTCCCCGAAGCCACCGCCGAGGAGGCCGAACTCGTCCGCCTCGAAAACGGCGTGCCCCGCTTCGGCCCCGACATCTCCGAGCGCTTCCTCGTCCAGGAAACGCAGCAAATGCAGGCCGTCAGCTTCTCGAAGGGCTGCTACCTCGGTCAGGAAATCGTCGAGCGCGTCCGCGCCCGCGGCGCCGTGCACAAGCACCTTTGCCCGCTCCAAATCGACACGGACGCCGCCCCGCCGGCCGACGCCGAAATCTTCGCGGGCGAAACCAAAGCCGGCTTTCTCACCTCGTCCGCCGTCTCGCCCGCTTCCGGAAAAGTCGTCGCCCTCGGCTACGTGAACACCGTCTTTGAAAGTGGCGCGAAGCCGCTGGCCTTAGGCCATCACCAGGGTCCGGCGGTGCGCGTGGTTCGACCGCATTCCGGTCAGTAGCGCATACGGCACAATCGCGTTGCCGCGCGTGCCCCGGCCTAACTGGATCCGCGGCTTGGCATCGCCATGGAAGTCGGAACCGCCGGTGACGCAGAAGCCGAACTTGCGCGCCAGCCCCAAATAACGCCGCGCAATCGGACCGCTATGATCCGGATGGTAAACCTCGATTCCCTCGAGCCCACAATCCGCCAAGTGCCGCAGCATCCGGTCTTCGTCCAGCGGATTCCGATAGCCCAGCCGCACCGGATGCGCCAGCACCGGCACGCCGCCCACCTCCCGCACGCGCTGAATCGCGCCTTCGAGCGACGTCTCCTCCATCTCGACATAGGCCGGAGCCTCTTCGCCCAGGTATCGGTCGAAGGCGTCCTGCACGCTTGTCACGATGTCTTTCGCCACCAACGCCCGAGCGAAATGGAGCCGCCCCGTAATCGCCTTGCCCAGCGATTCGGCCTCTTCCAAACACGTATCGATCCCCAGATCCTGCAGCTTTTGCGCGATCTTGCGGTTCCGCTCCTTGCGGATCTTCTGCACGCCGTGCAGCCAGGAGTGGAACTGCTTGTCCGGCTCCGTGTCCAGGAAGTAGGCCAACAAATGCGCCGTGCGCCCATCGTGCCGCGTCGAAATCTCGATCCCGCAGATCAATTCGAGACCAGCGTCCTTCGCCGGCAGCTCGGCGGAATAATACCCGTCGAACGTGTCGTGATCCGTAATCGCCAGCGCTTTCAGCCGCGCCTCCACGGCCGCCGACACGAGCGCCTCCGGGGACAACGTCCCATCGGAGCGATTGGTATGTGTATGCAGGTCGATCAAGAGGCTTTGAAACAGATCGGGGGAAACGGAAACCCTCATTCTAGCAGCCGCGGGGTATCCTGATTGGTCGAGATGCACACGCGCCGACAATTTCTGGCCTCCCTGGCCTCGCCATCCCCTCGTGTGACGGTATTCCGTACCGGCGAAGGCGGGTATCACACCGCCCGCATCCCCGCCATTGTGCTCACCAAGCGGAAAACCTTGCTCGCCTTTGCCGAGGCCCGTAAGGACAATGCCCGCGATAGCGGCAACATCGATTTGGTGGTGAAACGCAGCACCGATGGGGGGAGGACCTGGTCGCCCATGCAGGTGGTCGCCGACCTCGGCGGCGACACCATCGGCAATCCCGCCCCCGTCGTCGAACGCAAAACCGGCCGCATCCTGCTGCCCTTGACCCGCAACCCGGGGCAGATCACCGAAAAGCAGATCCGCGCCCGCGAGCCCGGCGCCGCCCGCACTGTCTGGCTCACCGCGAGCGACGACGACGGTGTTACCTGGAAGCCCGCCTCCGAGATCACCGCCACCACGAAAGACCCGGATTGGAACTGGTACGCCACCGGCCCCGGCAACGGCATCCAAACCCGCCGCGGACGCCTCGTCATCGCCTGCGACCACGACCGCGGCGTCAAAGCCGTGCGCTATTCCCACGTCATCTACAGCGACGATCGTGGCGCGACCTGGAAGCTCGGTGGCAGCGCCGGGCCCGAGTGCAACGAGTCCACCGTCGTCGAGCTCCACGACGGCACCCTCATGCTCAACATGCGCAGCTACGCCGGCAAGAACCGCCGCGCCGTCTCCCTCTCGCGCGACGGCGGCCTCACCTGGACCGCCCCCGTCCTAGACGAATCCCTCATCGAGCCCGTCTGCCAGGCCAGCCTGATCCGCCACGGCCGTTTGCTCCTGTTCTCGAACCCCCGCCTCCACCAAGCGCGAAAAGATGACCGTGAAAGTCAGCCGCGACGAAGGCAAATCCTGGCCCATCGCCCAGGTCATCCACGAAGGCCCCGCGGCTTACTCGAACCTCGTCGAGCTCCCGGCCGCCAAGTCGGCCTCCTGTTCGAATGCGGCGAGAAGAGCGCCTACGAGCGCATCGACTTCGTCTCTTTCCCGGTGCCCCGCTAGCCGATATGATGAAGACAGATGGAAATTGCAGGTCTTGTTCTCGGAGTCGTCGTCATCGTCCTGATGATGCGCTTCGGCTGCGGTACTTGAATGACGGGTGGGCCGGGCCGGGGGCCTGGCAAGTAACCCAAAAGGATTCCGCATGCTGACGCGGCGCGCCTTGTTCGCCGCCTGGGCGCCAGAAAAGCCGCGCCACCTCGTCGTGTATCGCGAAGCGGGTCGCTTCGGCGGTTGGCCCGCCAATCACGGCATCTGGCACTGGCGCAACGAGATCCTCTGTGGCTTCAGCGCCGCTTGGTTCAAGAAAATGCCGCTCGACCGGCATCAGTACGACAACTCCAAGCCCGAAGAGCCCCGCCTCGCCCGCTCCCTCGACGGCGGCCACACCTGGAGAATCGAAACACCTCCCTCCCTTTTGCCCCCCGAGCAAGGCGGCGCCAAGCTCACTCCCCTGCGCGAGCCCCTCGACTTCACCAAACCCGGCTTCGCCCTCACCCTCCGCTTTACTGACATCCACACCGGCCCCTCCCGCCTCTGGTATTCGAACGACAAGGGCCACTCCTGGCATGGCGGCCACCACTTTCCCCTCTTCAACCGCCTCGGCATCGCCGCTCGCACCGATTACCTCGTGCTCGGCCAGCGTGACGCCCTCGTCTTCGTCACCGCCGCCAAGGAAAACGGCCGCGAAGGCCGCCCCCTCTGCGTCCGTACCCGCGACGGTGGCCTCACCTGGACGGTCCAAGGCTTCATCGGCCCCGAGCCAACGGGCTTCTCCATCATGCCCTCCACTGTGCGACTCTCGAACGGCCGCCTGCTCACCGCCGTCCGCGTCAAGGAATCCGCCTCCGCCGATTGGCTCGAGCTCTGGGCCAGCGACGATCTCGGCGTCACCTGGAAAATGCTCGCCAAACCCGCCGGCTTCACCGGCGGCATGAGCGGCAATCCCCCCTCGCTCCTCGCCCTGCGCGACGGCCGTCTGTGCATCACCTACGGCTACCGCGGGCACGCCCTTCGGCATCCACGCCGTCCTCAGCGAGGATCGCGGCGCGACGTGGTCCCCGCCCCGCGTCCTCCGCGACGACGGCGCCGCCTGGGATCTCGGCTACACGCGCAGCGTCCAACGGCCCGACGCCGCATCGTGACGGTCTACTACTTCCCGGAAGCCGTCCAAACCGAACGCGTCATAGCTGCTACCATCTGGAAGCCATGAATCTCGCCTTGCTCCTGGCGCTCGCCGCCAGCTTCCGCCAAGAACAGATTTTCGGACCCGAAACTCCGACTGGTCCCTACAAGCACCCGGCGTCGATCACCGAGCTCTCGAACGGCGACCTCTTCGTCGTCTACTACGGCGGCGCCTCCGAATACGCCATCGACACCGGCGTCTACGGCGCCAAGTGGACCAAAGGCAAGTGGACCGCCCCCAAGCTCATCGCCCACGATCCCTTCCGCTCCGTCGGCAACGGCGTGCCCTGGCAAGCGCCCGACGGCGTGTTGTGGCTTTTCTACGTCGTCCGCTGGGGCGAGACGTGGTCCACGTCGCGCATCCAGGCGAAGGTCTCCCGCGACAACGGCGACACCTGGTCCGATAGCTATGTCGTCTCCGAGCGCGAAGGCATGATGGTGCGCGGCCGTCCCATTGTCCTCGCCAGCGGCGAGTACCTGCTCCCCGTCTATCACGAGACCGGCGCCGACACTGAAGTCGTCGGGCCCGATTCCACCTCGCGCTTCCTCGCCTGGGACGCCAAAGCCCGCGTCTGGCGCGAGCGCGGCGTCATCGCCTCGGCCAAAGGCAACATCCAGCCCGCCGTCGTCGAGCTCGAACCCAACCACCTGATCGCCTATTGCCGCCGCGGCGGCGGCTACGGCCCCACGACCGACGGCTACATGATCCGCGCCGAATCCAAGGACGCCGGCCGCACCTGGTCCCGCGGCATCGACGCCAAGTTCCCCAACCCCAACGCCGCCCTCGACTTCATCAAGCTCGCGAGCGGCGCGCTGCTTCTCATCTACAACGATTCCATGAGCGACCGTACGCCGCTCGTCGCTGCCCTCTCCACCGACGGTGACAAGACCTGGCCCCATAAGCGTGCCATCGCCAACGGCAAGGATTCTTATGCCTATCCCGTCGCCATCCAGACGCGCGACGGCCTCATTCACGTCATTTATACGTCACATGGGCGCAAGGTGATCGAACACGCTGTGTTCGACGAAGAGTGGGCTAAGCAGCGCTAATCGCCGCGAGAAAACTCTCGCCCTGCGCGATCGGTGTAGCGCCGAAGTTCGCCGCGACAGTTTGCCCAATATCAGCCAAGGACCGGCGCGTCCCCCAAATCCACCGCTCGAACGCGGGGACCCGCACAAAGCAACGGCGTATACTCCCGCGAGTGATCCGTCGAAGGCGTTGTCGGATCGCAGCCATGGTCCGCCGTCAAGATCACCAAGTCGTCCAAACGCAGCCTGCTCATCAAGGAGGGCAACCAGGCATCAGCGGCCTCGAGAGCCGCCGCATACCCCTCGACATCATTCCGATGCCCGAACAGCGAATCGAAATCCACCAGATTCACGAACACCAGCCCGCGCTCGAGCGTATCCAAAGCTTCCAGCGTCTTCGCCATGCCATCCGCATTGCTCTTCGTCTTCGCCGACGACCCAATGCCGCGGCCCAGAAAGATATCGAAAATCTTCCCGACGCTATGCACCGGCACCTGCCGCTCCGCCAAGCGATCGAGCAACATGCCCGCCGGCGGCGGCACCGCGTAGTCGTGCCGATTGGCCGTGCGCGCGAAAGCGCCCGGCGTGCCCGTGAAAGGCCGCGCAATCACGCGACCCACCTCATGCGGCCCGCTCAGCATCTCCCGCGCGATCTCACAAATCCGATAAAGCTCAGAGAGCGGAATGATCTCCTCATGCGCGGCGATCTGGAAACACGCTATCGGCCGACGTATAGACGATCGGCGCGCCCGTGCGCACATGCTCCTCGCCCAGCTCTTTGATGATCTCCGTGCCCGAAGCCGGCTTGTTGCCCAGCGACCGTCGCCCAATCCGGCGTTCGAACTCACCAATGATCTCCGGCGGGAAGCCGTTCGGATAAAGCGGAAACGGCTTGGCCAGATGAATGCCCACCATCTCCCAATGTCCCGTCGTCGTATCCTTGCCCGGCGACGCCAGCGCGCACTTGCCAAAAGCGCCGCCCGGCGAAGACGCAGCAGGCAAGCCCGTCAACGGCTTGATGTTCCCCAATCCCAGCGAGCACAAGTTCGGTAGCCGCAGCGGACGCCGCCGCGCGATATTGCCCAGCGTGTCCGACCCCACATCGCCATACGCCGCCGCGTCGGGCATCTCGCCGATACCTACACTGTCGAGAACAATCCAAACAACGCGTTCGAAGCTCATTCGTTCAATGCCGTCAGAATCCGTTCGCTCAACATGTCCACGAAGCGATCCGGCAAGAAGCCGGTCATGCGGCTCGTCATCTCACCCTTGCCGTTGAAGACCATCGTCGTCGGAATCGACGCCACGCGGAGCAGGGAAGACAGCCCCTCGTCAAAGTACACCGCCTTCGACCATTTCTGCGCCTCGAGGAACGGCTTCACGCCCGCCCGGTCTTCATCGGTGCTCAACGCCAGGAAAACAATCTTGTCGTTGCTCTTGAAGCGCTCTTTCACCTTCTCGTAGAGCGGATACTGCTGCCGGCACGGTCCCACACCAGGTCGCCCAAAAGTCGAACACCACCACCTTGCCCCGCAGCGACTTCAAATCCAGCTTCTCGCCCGCCAGCCCCGTCAGCGTAAAGTCCATTGGCTTGTCGACTCCGAAGTTCGGATCGATCGTCTTCAAAGCGCTCTCGCGGCGCAGTTCCGCCGCCGCCACGCGGTCGAACGCCTTCAGCACCTCATCGCCCACGCCCGCGTCCGTACCCTTGATTTCGCGATACAGCGCCGTGATCTGCTTGCGGTCGTTCGCGCGTTCGCGCTCGTCGATCGCGAACGCATTCGCCCACGCCGCCATCGCCTCGGCCTTCCGGCCCGCCGCTTGGTGAATCCGCGCCAGCAGGCGAGCGCCGCTCGCGCTCGGCACCGTGTCAAAACTCAGTTGCGCCAGAGAAAGCGCCTGCTCCGGCTTGCCCGTCTTCTCGAACGACATCGCCTGCAGTTGCCAAGCCCGCGCCATCGCCTCATCCAATTGCTCGCGATGCCGCGCCTGCTCTCGCGCCGAGTCTTTCTTCTCGTCCTTGTGCGAATCGAGCGCCTGCACCAGCCGTCCGGAATACGTTCCCGCGCGCTGCGCGCTCTCCTTGTCGCCCTTCGCTAGCAGCGCCTGCGACACTCGCTCGAGCACCAGCGGATCAACATCCGACGTGCGATTCAGCACCCGCTCGCCGTATTCGACAATCCGCCGGTCATCCTGCGTGTCGATCGCCGTCTCACGATCGCGCGCTCGATCTCCGCCAGCCGCTCGCTCTTCGGGAACTTCTTCAAATGCGCCTCGAGCGACCGCACCAGCTCCACGGGCGACCCGCCCGCCTCCGCCAGCGCCTGCTGCAATTGCGCCTGCTCCTCCGTCGGCCCGCCGCCGTTCGGCGCCTGCGCGCACGCCAAGCTTGCCGCCAGCACCAACGCCGGAATCGTCTTCATTAATGAGCCCCCGGCGCCGCCGCGGCCGGCTTCGGTGCGCGGAACGTCTCCGCGAGAAAAGCCGCGCGTTCGCGAGCCATGTTGAGATAACTCGAGTTCTTCGCCACGCGATCCAGCAGCGGCAGGAATTGTTCCACGGCCACCAGCCGCTTCTTGTCCCAAGCGGCTTCCACTTGCAGAATCGCCTTGTGCACGCCGAGCTTATCGAACTTCACGCTGCGCTCCAGGTTGAAGTAGAGGTACTCGCTCTGGGCGATCTTCTCGAACCAGTCGTACAGCTTGTTGCCGTCCAGGTCCTGCGAGTAGTTGAACTTCTGCTCGCCCACCACCGTGCCGCCTTCCACCCACTTGATGACTTTTTCGCCCCATGAAGGCCACCTTCAAGCCGGATTCCAGCGGACGCTTCAGCTTCTCGAGCTTCTCGGCCAGCGCGAAGCATTCGTCCACGTCTTCTTTGGAGAGCTTGAACTTTCCCGGGCTGTCATCGTCCACCGCTTCCTTGTAAAGACCGCTGCCATCGCGCTGCACTTCAATCAGCACGAACGCGGGCGTCGACCCCGGGAAGCTCTTCGAGTAAACCAGCATCGGTTCCGCCGCCGCGAGGCCGGAACTCAGCAGGGCGATAGCGGTAAGAAGCCGTGTCATGCGCCTATTCTCATTTTCGTTGCATTTCGCGTCGCGTGGCAGATCGCGACGGCCAGCGCATCGGCGGCATCCTCGCGGGCCACCGCCTGCAGTTCCTCGGGTGTCTCCAGGCGCAATAGCTGCTTCACCATCAATTGCACTTGGCTCTTTTCCGCGCGGCCATACCCCACCACGCTCATCTTCACCTCGAGCGGGGAGTATTCGGCCAAGTCCACCGCCGACTCCGCAATCGTCAGCAGCGCCACGCCGCGCACATGCGCCAGCTTCAGCGTGCTCTTGGCGTTCACCGAATGGAACACTTCCTCCACGGCGGCCGCTTGCGGCGCGGTTTCCCGCACCACGTCGCGAATCCCGGCGGCAATCACGCAGAGCCGTTTCTCCAGCGCCTCGCTCGCCTTCGTCCGGATCACGCCCGCGCGAATCAACCGGTGCGCGCGTCCGTCGGAATCAATCACTCCGAACCCAGTAAACTCGGTCCCGCAATCAATGCCCAGGACGCGCATGGGAGCTTAAGCTTCGATTTCCGCCGGATCGATATCCGTGTTGTCCCACAGGTTCTGCACGTCGTCGTGATCGTCCAGCAGCCCGTGCAGCTTCATGAAACTGCGCGCCGGACCGCCTTCCAGCTTCACGAGATTTTCGGAGATGTAGCCGATCTCCGCCGACACGGTCTCGACGCCCGCCGCCTGCACCGCCGCCACCATCGCGTCATGCGAGGCCGGGTCCGAAAGCAGCGTCCACACTTCACCGTCGTCCTTCAAGTCCTCGCCGCCGGCCTCGAGCACCAGGTTCATCAACTGATCCTCGGTGGCTTTCTCCTTCTCGATGACGATCTGGCTCTTGCGCTTGAACATCCAGGAAACGGCGCCCGGCTCCGCCATGTTGCCGTTGTTCTTCGACATCATGCTGCGGATCTCGCTCACCGTCCGGTTGCGATTGTCGGTGACGCAGGCGACCAGAATCGCCGCGCCGCCCGGGCCGTAGCCCTCGTACATCACTTCCTCGAGCGTCACGCCTTCCAGTTCGCCGGTGCCGCGCTTCACGGCGCGCGCGATATTGTCCGACGGCATCGAAACCGCCCGCGCCGCCTGAATCGCTGTCCGCAGGCGCGAATTCGCGTCGGGATCGCCGCCATTGCGCGCGGCGATTTCAATTTCCTTGGCGATACGGGTGAAGAGTTTGCCGCGCTTGGCGTCGAGCGCACCCTTCTTGTGCTTGATCGTGTGCCATTTGGAATGGCCTGACATTCAGAATCCTCTTGTTTGGTGGAGTAGGTGGGAAACTACCAGATTAGCATTTCAGGCCAGCGTGAGGATCTGGTCAATGGCCGCCGAACTCCGCCGCAGCGCGTTCCGGATCCTGGGCGTTGTAACCGAATTCATGCGTCAGGCTCCCGCGATAGCCCGCCTTCCCCAGCGCCGCCATCGTCGTCTTCCAGTCCACGTCGCCCTTCAGCAAATCGGCCGGCTGCGACCCTCCGCCGCGCGCGTTCAGCTTCACGTCCTTCAAGTGCACCCGCTTGATCCGCGCCCCCAGCGTCTCGATCCAGTCGGCCGATCTCCATGGATCATCACATTGCCGATGTCGAAAAAGAACCCCGCCTGCGGACTCTTGAACTGATCCACGAACTCGCAAGCCTCCCGCGGGCTCAGCAGGAACCGGTTGTGGACATTCTCCGGCGTCAGCATCACGCCGTGCTTCGCCGCCACCGGCAACGCCGCCCGAATGCCCTCCGAAAACCGTTCCCAAACCGCCCGATAGCCCGCCTCGCGATCCACCCGGACGACGTTCAGCAGCACGTTCGTGCAGCCCAACGCGCCCGCGATCTCCGCGCCCCGCTCGATCGCGGCGACAGCCTTCCGCCGAACTCCCGCATCAGGACTGCTCAACAACCCAGCGGGCAAAACACCGCCGGCACCCAGCAACTCGCAATCACCAATCCGTGCCGCGCAGCGGCCTCGCGCACCCGCGCCAGCTCATCGGCCGAAGTGTCGTGTTTGATCTGGTTCCCCAACCGGATCTCGATCGCTTCGAACCCGGCGTTCTTGGCCTGCGCGAAGATCTCAGGCAAGGAAAGCCTCGGCGCAAACGACACGATCCCCACGCCCTTCAAATACCGGGGCCCGGGCGCCGCCGCCATCAGCAACGTGCGCCGCGAAAGGCTAGTGGCTGATCGAAATATTGAGCTCATGCAGTTCCACTCCCAGCAGACTCCCCGCCAGCGCCACCTGCGCCACCAGCCGGAGCTCCGCGTCTTTCCACCTCTCCAACATCGCGATCGCCCCGGGCCCTTCGATCTCCCCCGCCGCATTCATCATCATCCGCGCCACCTGCGTCGACGGCCACACATCCCGTGGCGACTTGTTCCCTTTCTCCGCATGCCGGTCCTCGCTCGACAGCCGCTCCACCAGCCCAAAGCCCTTCTCGAGCAATTGGCGCGTCAGCGCCGGCTTCTTCGCTTCATGCGCGGCGCCCAACAGCTCCAATATCGCCATCGAACTGCCCAATGCATTCTTCATGTCATCCAGCAGCCCCATCGCCTTGGTGATCGCCGCTTCAGCCGTCGCTGGCTCCTTCTCGGCCGCCATCCCCGCGATCCGCGCCAGCACTCCGGCGCGCAAATCCGGATCCGTCACCTCGCCGCCATCTCGATTCCCTCGCGCAGATTCTTCTCCGCCGCCGCGCTCACCCGATTCACCAGCTCCATCTCGGCGACGGCCTTCTCCGCCCGCGCCTCCCCCGCGCGATCCCCGCCTGTGGCCGCTGATTTCGTCATTCGCACACTGCCCTTGCCCTTCTCGAAGCCTTCTGGTAGCTTGGCCAGCGCCTCGCGCAACGCGGGCTTCTTTTCGAGCACCTCCGCCGCCTTCTTCGGATCGAGCGCCTCCAGCACCTTGTACAGCTTGAAGAGCTCCAGTTCCTCATCGGAGCCAAACGACGCCGAGCCGGTATCGGTCGCGACGCTCGTATACGCCACGCCAGTCTTCTCCTTCTTCGGCTCGAGCAACGCCTTCACGATCACCGCCAGTGCCGGCTGCACCGTTGCCGCGGGCAGGGAAGCATGCAACTTCGTGATCATCGATCCGAAGTCGCCGCGCGGCGTCGCCTGATAGGCCGCCGTCGCCGCGCCAAACAGGATCAACCGCCGCCCATCGTCTTTCTCGAGCTTCTCCATCAGCGACGTCGCGGCTTGAAACGGATACTCCCCGGCGCCATACGCCTGCAGCGCTTCGAAAGCCGCATCCAGCTTCCCCTCGGCCACCAGATTCTTCACCACGCGCTCGTAAGCCTCCGGCTTCACCTTGCCGTCCCCCCGCCGTCGGCGGCAGTTGCGACAGGTGGCTCAACGCCAGCGCGACGTCGATCTCCGTCATCGCCTGAACGATCGAGCCCTGCTGTCGCGAGCGCTCCGGCTCACTCACCGCCAACGCCGCTTGAAAAGCGTCCGTCAGAATCCTCGCGGCCTTTTTCTTGTCGAGCTGCGCGTAAAGCGAGCCAATGTCCCGCAACAACACGCCGTGCAGCTCCGGCGTCACGGCCGAAACCATGTCCACGGCGGGGTCCAGCAGAGTGCGCGCCTGAGTCTTGTACACCTTGCGCTCGTCATCTTTTTGCGCGGGCAGGGAAGCGGCGCAAACGGCCAGAATCGCCATGCCAGTGACGGTATGATGACGTATCACGATGCGTAACAACGATACCGCATTCCTTCGGTCATCCCCTCGGCCTTTCGCCCCTCTTCTTCACCGAGATGTGGGAGCGCTTCAGCTACTACGGCATCCGCGCGCTGCTCATCCTCTACATGACCGCCGACCCCGCCAAAGGCGGCCTCGGCCTCAACGTGCCCACCGCCGGAGCCATCTACGGCCTGTTCACCTCGTGCGCGTATCTCTTCGCCTTGCCCGGCGGTTGGATTGCCGACCGCTTCACCGGCCAGCACAACGCCGTTCTACTCGGCGGCCTCATCATCGCCCTGGGTAACTTCGGCATGATGGTCGGCTCCGTCGGCGTGCTCGTGCTCTCCTTGCTCGGCATCGCCATCGGCACTGGCCTCCTCAAAACCGCCACCGCCACCACCGTCGGCTTTCTCTACCCGCAAGGCGACGCCCGCCGCGATTCCGGCTTCTCCATCTACTACATCGGCATCAACATCGGCGCCGGCGTCGCGCCCATCATCTGCGGCTGGGTCGGCCAGCGTGTCGATTTCCGCGCCGCCTTCGGCCTCGCTGGCATCTTCATGATCGCCGGCCTTATCCAGTTCTGGTTCACCAAGAAACATTTGGGCGACGCCGGCCCGCGTCCCCGTCGTCGCCGCCACTCCCGTCGACCGCAAGATGCTCACGTACGGCACGCTCGCCCTCGTCGCCGCCGTCGCCGGCGTCGCCGCTTCCCAAATGGAACTCACCGCCGTCGCCGATGGCTTCGCCGTCCTGCTCCTCGTCGCCGTCACTGCCACCTTCGCCGGCCTCCTGTTGTCCAAGGACTTCACCCCCGTCGAAAAGAAGCGCATCCAATCCGTCCTCGTGCTCTTCATCGCCTCGGCTGTCTTCTGGTCGATCTTCGAACAAGCCGGCTCCACCTTGAATCTCTTCGCCGACCGCAGTACGGCCAATCAGATTTTCGGATTCGATTATCCGTCAAGCTGGCTCCAGTCCGTCAACTCCGCTTTCCTCTGGCTCCTCGCTCCCATCCTGGCCTGGCTCTGGGTCAAGCTCGGCGACAAGAACCCGCCCGTCATGGCGAAGTTCGCCACCGGACTCTTCGGCGCCGGCGGCGGCTTTCTCGTCATGATGCTCGCCGCACAAGTCGCTGGCGCCACGGATAAAGTCTCCCCGCTCTGGCTGGTGCTCTGCTATTTCCTCCACACCTTCGGCGAGCTCTGTCTCAGCCCCGTCGGCCTCAGCGCCATGACCAAGCTGGCCCCCCCGCGCATCGCCGGTCTCACCATGGGCGTCTTCTTCCTCTCCATCTCCGTCGGCAACTTCCTCGGCGGACGCCTGTCGTCCTTCTACGAATCCATGCCGCTGCAAAACTTGTTCGGCTACGTCGGCGCCTTCGGCGCGGCCATGGGCGTCGTCATGTTGTTGCTCACCAAACCGGTGGGCCGCCTCATGGGCGGCGTCAAATAAGAAAAGCGGCGCCCGTGAGGGCGCCGCCAGTTTGCAAGATTTGAAAATTCGGTAAGGCTTGGCTTACTTCTTCTTCGCAGCGGCCTTCTTGGCCGGAGCCTTCTTGGCCGGGGCCTTCTTGGCCGGAGCCTTCTTGGCGGGCGCGGCCTTCTTCGCCGGAGCCGCCTTCTTGGCCGGAGCCTTCTTGGCCGGGGCCTTCTTGGTAGCAAGCTTCATAGGTTTGCTGATTCTCCCTAGTGTTGTTTGAGCGGCCTTCTTCGCCGAAACATTTCTCTTCGAAGCTGTTTTGGCAGCCGCTTTCTTCACTGTAACCTTTTTGGAGAAACTTTCACCTCCGTCTTCTTCGCCGTTTGTTTGCTGATGGCCTTTTTCACCGCTTTCTTCGCCTGCCTTGCGCGGAGCTTTCTTCGTGGCTGGCGCGGGCTGCCACCACGGGTGCCGCCAACACGGGAGCCGTCAGAACCGGAGCCGGTGGAGGGGGAGGGGGCGGCGGCGCGGGCGGGAGCCGGCGGCGGGGGCGCGACAGCGGTGGCGACGGCGGGCGCTTTGGCCGGCTCGTCGTCTTCGTCCTCATCCTCGTCGTCGTAAGCCCGCACCTCGGCTTCCAGTTCGAAGTTGTCTTCTTCGTAACCGAAGTCGTCCAGCTCGTCTTCGAACGGACCGCAAATCAGTGGGTTCGTCATGACTTCCTTTCACAAGACCGCCCGACCCAAGGGGGCGATGAATGAAAATAGAATACACCCAAACATTGCGCGCGCAAGCCGCCAGTCTGGGCTATTTTGGAATCTCAGGACACATGAACAAGAGGGTTGCGATTTTTGGAGCCGCCGGTCAACTCGGCGTGGAATTAGTGGCCGAGTTTGGCCGCGGAATTACGACGTGCATCGCTTCACGCGCCAGCGAGATCGACATCTCCGATCCCGCGCAAGTCGACCGCTGCCTCACCGGCATCGATCCCGCTGTGGTGCTCAACTCCGCCGCGTACAACATGGTCGATCTTGCCGAGCAGGATCCCGACGCCGCTTATCGCGCCAACGCGCTCGCCGTGCGGAATCTCGCCGTCACCTGCCGCCAGCTCGATGCCAAGCTCGTCCACTTCTCCACCGACTACGTCTTCGACGGCACCGCCGGACGCCCCTACGTCGAGACCGACGAAACTCACCCGCTCGGCGCCTACGCCGTCTCCAAGCTCGCCGGCGAGCTCTACGCCCGCGCCTACTCCGACGCCGCCCTCGTCATCCGCACCTCCGGCGTCTTCGGTCCCGGCGGCCGCGCCACCGCCCGTGGCAACTTCGTCGAGCTCATGCTCCGCCTCGCCGCGGAGCAGCTACCTCAGGTAAGCCCATCCGTGTCGTGGAAGATCACGTCGCCTCGCCCACCTACGCCCCCGCTCTCGCTCGCGTCACCGCCGATCTCGTCGAACGCGACGCCGCCGGCGTCTACCACGGTGGCGGCGGTCAGGCCATCTCCTGGTTCGACTACGCGCGTCTCATCTTCCGCCTCGCCGGCCTCGACCCCGAGCTCCGTCCCACCAACGAGCGCGAGTACCGCACCGCCGCCCCGCCGGCCGAAATTCTCCGCGCTCGACAACGCCCGCCTGCGCACCGACGGCATCGCTCCCATGCCGCCTCTCGAAGACGCCGTCGCGGAGTATCTGGCCACCACCCAGCCATCGCGCTAGAATGCGCCCATGTCCATCGCTAAAGTAACTGAGATCATCGCGTCCTCCAAGAAGAGCTTCGAGGACGCCATCGACAAAGGCGTGGCCCGCGCCTGTGAGACGCTCGACAACGTCCACCGGCGCCTGGGTGCAGGATCAGAGCGTCGTCATCGAAAAAAGGCAAGATCAAGGAATACCGCGTCAACCTGAAGCTGACCTTCGTGCTCAGGGACGAGGAGTAGCGGGCGCTTTAGCAGGGCCGGCGCCGGGCGGCGAATCTGTTCGAAGTACTGCTGCACGTATTGCTGATACACCAGCGGCACTTCATCACGATGGATCTCGCCCCCGGTGTCGGCGTGCTGCCCCGTCTTCGACGAGTAGTTCGTCTTCAACTGCTGATTCTTGCCCGACGACACTTCCACCATCATCTCGCCGGTCTGCTTCTCGCTCCGCTTGCCGATAATCTCGGACAGCTTGCCCATCGCCTGCAGTTGCTCGGCCATGCGGACATCCTTGGCGCCATCCTGTGACCCCATCCCGCTCTTCGGATCGTCTGAGCCCTTCGGCTGACTCGAGTCCGCCGAGCCTTGCCCTTGGCCATCTGCTGCTGGTCGCCGCCCTCGGCGTCGGAATCGCCCTTCTGCTCGCCATCGCCGCCTTCGGCGTTCGGCTTGCCCGATTGCGGCTGGCCCTTCTCGCCCTGCTTGCCGCCTTCGCCCTTGCCTTGACCCTGGCCGTCCTGCTTCTGGTTCTTGGCCATCTGGTCGCCGCCCTGCTTGCCCGGCTGCTTGATCTTGTTCATCATGTTGGCCATGGCATCGCGGAACTTGTCCATCAGCGAATTGTTCTCGCCGCCTTGCTGCTGTTGGGCGTTCTTGTTGTTGTCGTTCTTGTTCTGCTCCTTGCCGCCGTCTTTTGACCCGCCTTCGGAATTCTTGCCGGCGTCCCCTCCGGCCGACTTCTCGCCCTGATCGCCGCGCCATCATCGGTGCCTTCGTTACCGCTTTCCTTCTGCTGCCCGTCGCCCTTCACCTGCTCGGCATTCGAGTTGTCCACTTCGGGCACGCCGATCGTCTTCAGCACGTCTTCGGGTGCTTCATCCAGTGCCTGGGCTTCTTCCTGCTTGCGCTCGTCCTGGCTCGACGCCGTGCCTTCGAAATTCTCCGGCTGCGGCGAATCCAGCTTCTTCTTGCCCGCTTGCGCCAGCGGACCGCCGGGCGTGCTTGAGCCAAACAAGTCCACCAATCCCGGCACCAGCGGCTGCGAAAGATCCAGGCCGGCTTTGGGTGCCATAGCGATACAGCATCAGCGCGGAGAACACCCTAGCGCCGTCAACGCCGCCAGCGACATCCGGCTCGCCCGGTAGGGCAGCGCCAGCGCGACATCGGCCGCGCCAGCCGCCGTGGCGGCCTGCTGGCGTTGCAACTCGAGCATGCCGGCATCGGCCTGTCCACCGTCGCGGAAGTGCCACGCCGTCGACAGCGTGTCCGGCAGCGACAGCCGCCCGTCCAGCATTTGCGCGATCCGGTATTCGTCCGGCAGCTTGCTCCAGAACCGCGCCACGCCGATGCGAATGCGCCCACGCACAACAGCACCGGCCAATACCAGTTCAAAATCTGTGTGCCGAGAATCAGCAGCAAAACACCACAGGCCAGCCCGAGCGTGAGCCCAAGACTGGCCTGTTCGATGATCAGGTTGGCCGCCACCCGTTGACGGGCGCGGCGTAGCAACTGGCCGAGCGCTTCCACGCTTCCAGTTTAGAAGAAGAAGCGGACCGCGAACTGCGCCTGGAAGGGATTGCCCACCTGGACGTTGTTCCGGTCAAACAGACCCGTCGCCGGATCCTTCAGCCGCATGAAGCGCGCGTCCACCGGAGCGAACGTGCCGTTGGCCAGCATGCCCGCGCCGTAAATGTTCGAACCCGCCCGCGAACACCACGTTCGAACTGTTGAACAGATTGAACAACTCCGACGACACCTGCACGCGCATCGTGTCCTTCAGCTTGATGCTCTTCATGATGCGCAGGTCGGCTTGGCTCGTGCCGCGATTCCGGAAGGCGTTCCGCAACAGCGGCGTGTTGGCCGCCAGATACGGCCGGTCGTTGTTGTTGCCGTCGCGATTCAAATCGCTGCCGGCAATCGCATTGAACGGCAACCCGGAGCGCGCCCGGAAAATGCCGCCCAGCTCGATGCCCCAGGGCAACGTCACCACCGCGTTCGAGGTGAACTGCCCGCGGATGTCCATGTTGGCGTAGTTGTATTCCGGCCGCAGGTTGAATGAGTTCTCGTAAACGAAACCGCCCGCGTCGCGCTCGTTGTCATCGTTGGAGAAGTTCTCGCTCAGCGTGTAGAACGTCCTGGAACTGGAATTTCTTCGAGCGATACTGCGCGTTCAACGTCACCGCGCGGTACATCGCGCGCGACGACGCTTCGCGAATCGTCAACTGGTTGATGGCCGTGTTCGGCCGGGTGCCGAAGATCGGCCGGCCGGTCTGGTCGCCGGTCACCGGCGCCGGAATCGCCAGATTGTAGTTCCGGTTCCGCAACAGGTTCACCGTGTTCACGTAGTGGAACTGGACGCCCGTCGTGAAGCCCGTGAAGATCTCCGTTTCCACGCCCAGGCCCGCCTGCGCCGCCCGCGGATTCCGGAAGTCGGCCGCCATGCCCGTGAAGCTGCCGCCCAGCGTACGGGTCGCGCGCCACGCCGCCATTGGCGATCGTTGCCGCGCGAATCACCTGCTCCACCGGGATCGCCGTCAACTGGTCGATCGGCGTCCGGTTCAGGTCAACGCCGGCCTGCAGGAACGATTGGTAGATCGTCGGCTGCCCCACCGTGTTGCCGAAGCCGATGCTCACGTCGCCCGGCGGCACGCGGAAGTTGTTCACCGGACCAGCGAAGCTCAACATCGGCGTCGCGCCGTAGAACAGGCCCGTGAAGCCGCGCAGCACCAGCCGCTTGGCGGAACTCGTAATCGGCGAATAGGCGAAGCCGAACCGCGGCATCACTTGGTTCGTGGCGTTCGGAATCTTCGTCACGTTCGTCAGTGAGCCCAGCGGGAACCCGGATGTTGTTCGCCCGGCCCAGCACGGCGTCGTTGTTCGCTTCCACCTTCGGGTTGATCTGGCCTTCCCAACGCAGTCCCAGGTCCAGCGTCAGGTTCTTCGTCGGCTTCCAGCTATCCTGCCCGAAAAACGCCAATTGGCGAACGCTGAATGCGGCCAGCCCGTTGCCGATTTGACGGTTGTAGGTGATCTGGGTCAGGTCGAAGCGATTCACTCCCCGCGTTCCATCCGCGCTCATCGTTCGCAGAATCGTGGCCAGGTCGCTCGTCTGGTAGGCGAACGCGCCAAACTGATTGAAGGCGAAGAATTGCCCCGCGTTCAGCCAGTTCAGGTCCGTGCCCAGCTTGAAAGTATGCCGGCCCTTCGTCACACTCAACGCATCGGAAATCTGCCACCGCTTGTCGTCCTGCGTCGTCGGCAGGAAGCTGCGCGTGCCGAACGTGCCGATCGTGCTCGAGAGCACCGGCGCCGCCGCATTCGCCAGCCGCGGCCGCACTTCGGCCGAGCCCGTGAAACGGAGATCGTTCACTATCGAAGCATTGATCAGCTTCGTGTACTGCATCGTGCCATTGTGGATGCCATCTTTCTCAATGCCTTCGTTCGACACCGCCGAGTTCGTAAACGGATTGATCGCCCCGCCCACGCTGGCCGCGTTCACTTCATTCGAATCCGATCGGCTGTAGCGGAACGTCAACCGGTCGCCCGACGAGAACAAGTAGTCCACCTTCGCCGTCCCCGCCACCGCGCGATTCGTCTGCAAAAAGGGCACCTCGAGGCTCTTGAAATAACGCAGCGCTGCGGCGTTCTCCGCCGTCTCCGCGATCCCTGTCAACTGCGGGAATTGCACTTGGCGCGGCGTGTTCGCGTTCTGCGCCTCGATCGCGCCGAAGTAGAACAACCGGTCCTTCTTGATCGGTCCGCCGATGCCGCCGCCATACTGCTTCAACGTTTCCGACGGCTTCACCTGCGTCAAACGGCCGCTGATCACCGCCGGAATCGGGCTCTTCGCGCTCAACTCCCGATCGCGAATCTGCCAGAAGCCTTCGCCGTGCACGCCGTTCGTGCCCGACTTCGTGATCGTGTTCATGATGCCGCCCGTCGACCGGCCATACTCGGCCGTGTAACCCGTCGGCACCACCTGAAACTCCTGAATCGCCGCTTGCGGCACCGTAATCACGCTGCCCGAACGCTCGCCGCCCCGGATCCCACCGAAAAACGGCTGGTTGTAATCCGCGCCATCCAGCATGATGTTCGAGTAAATGCCCCGCTGGCCGGCGAACGAAATCTGGCCGCGTGTGTTCGAGTCCACCTGCGCCGTCGGCGCCAACTGCGCGAAGTCCTGGAAGCGGCGTCCATTGATCGGCAGGTTCGTAATCGCTTCCGCGTTCACCGTCGACGACGACGCCGACGTGTCCACCGAGAGCACCGCCGCGCCCACTTCCACCGTCGTGCTCGTCTGCTGCAGCGACAGTGGAATGTCCAGCGTCACCGAGGAGCCCACCGTCAGCGTCACGCCCGTGAACGACGCTTTCGCAAAGCCCGTCGCCTCGGCTTCCACCGTGTACGTGCCCGGATCCAGCAGCACGGCCTTGTACTGGCCGGCTTCGTTCGTCTTGGCTTCACGATACAGGCCGGTGCCCGAATTGCGGATTTTCACCGTGACATTCGGCATCACCGCCTGGTTCGGATCGGTCACCGTGCCGCCTAGTTGTGCCTTGTTCGCGTCAGCTTGGGCCAGGAGCGTGCCGAGAAATACGGCGGCTCCAGCCAGCAGTCGCAATGCGTGACTCATGTCTGACTCCTTCTCTTCCACCTTGTGATGTTGTTCTATGCGCGAGACTCTACGGGGAGGATACTTCCTGATTTTACTACGCGAGAATGAAAAACCGGTTAAGAAGGCCCGCCTGCCCCCCCGGATGCTCTACCTTGAGGTAAGGAAGGGAGTCTTCGCGTGCGGCTGCCGTTCTCCGCCTACTCGGGCATACTCGGTCTTTACTTTGTTGCGGCTGTGGCCAGTTCCCCGGCCGCTGCCTCGAAAGCCATCCTGCTCGAGGGCGACGGTCCCTGGCGCGACAGCCAGTGGGCCATCGCCGCGGCCGAGTTCGGTCAATTGCTCGCGGACGCAGGCTACTCCGTGCGCACCGTGGCGCCCGAGGACCTGCCCGCCGCGCTCGACGCGCCGGACATCTTGCTCGCTGTCGCCTCGCTCGAAGCCCTCCCGCTCGACACCTTCCTCACCGTCAGCCGCCACCTGGCCCGCGGCGGAGGCTTGCTGGCCACCGGCGGAGAGCCCTTTCGTGAGCCTCTCTATCGAGCGCCCGATGGCTCTTGGCTCAGTGCGGCATCCTATCAACAGGCCACTGGCTCGTCTCCCCCTGCGCCGGGCTTCACGAAGCCTTACATCCCCACCATTTCGCCGGAACGCGAACAGTTCGTCGCCGCCTCCGGCTTGCGGTTCGCCGTTCCCCGGCCTCGGGGACTCTTCGCCCGGTCGAGCGCTAGCGGTCGCTTTGTCCCGCTGGGCGATCCCCAATCGCCCGCTGGGTCGCTATTCGTGGCCGCGTCCGTGTTTTCTGACGAACTCGACTTCTTCGTCCCCCTCCCGTCCTTCATCGCGTGGCTGCCATCGCCGCGCCTCTCCGCGCCCGTTCGCTCGCAATTGATCGATGCCCTCCGGAATGCGGCCTGGCGCGCGCATTTCTTCTGCGGCGGCTCCGAAAAAGTCGTCTGGCTGCCCGGCGAGTCCGTTCGCGCCTCCGCCACCATTGCCAGTCGCGGAGACCTGCCGGCGGATGTCTCGCTCCGCTGGTCGTTGGTGGGGCCTGCGGGTGTGGCGAACCAACCTTCTGCCCCTCTTACCCTGCACACGCCGGAAAGGCTCACGATACCGTTCGATCTCGGCGCGCTTCCCGCGGGCGACTACCAACTCCGTTTCCGTCTCATGCTGGGCGAACAGCAACTCGACTGGCTCGACACTCCCTTCCGCGTCCTTGACCCCGCTCTCTCCCGCCAGCCCACTCAAAAGATCCGGGTGGTGAATGGCGCATTCTCCGTTGGCGGCCAGCCGGTCTTTCTGCGCGGCGTCAATTATTGGCCCCGGTACATCACGGCTCTCGAACCGGGCACTTTCAATGGCCAGACGTGGTTTCAATCCGGGCAGTACGACCCGGATCTCATCGAAGCCGATCTCGCCACGCTCGCCTCGCTCGGGTTCAACCTCGTCAGCATTCAGTTCATCGATTTCCGCAACGACTTCGACGACATCGGCCCGGGCCTCATCGATTTCCTCGAGCGCTGCCGCGCTCACGGCCTTTGGGCGAAGATCGCCCTCCGGACCAGCCTGACGAATTCGGCCTACGCGGGACAGCTCTCTCCGCTCATTGCGGACTACCTCCGCGCCGCCCGTCTCCCCGGCCACGATCGCGTCTTCGCCTACGATCTTCTCTGGGAGCCCATGGTCGGTCTCCACGCCGAAGGCGGACCCGGCAAGATCACCCCGGAGGGCGTGCTCGCCAACCGCGGGCGTCGCACGCTCGATCCCGAGTGGCGCGCTTGGGTCGACGAGCAGTATGGCTCGTTGCCCGCCGCCGAACGGCAGTGGGGCCTCGCCGCGCCGCGTGACGACGGCGGCCAGCTCACCAACCCTCTCGACAGCCAGTTCACCACCGATGGCCCCTGGCGTCTCTTCGTCGCCGCCTACCGGCGCTTCCTCGACGACTACCTGGGCCGGAATCTCGGCGCCCTCGCCCGCGCCATCCGCCGGAGCGATCCCGAAACGCTCCTCACCTACCGCAATTGGGTCACCATGTCGGAGACGCACAATGCCTACGCCGGCTACGATCTGGGCACCGGTGCGGCGCATCTGGATTTCGTGTCGCCGGAGCGCTATGGCCCGGTCTTGCCCTGGTCCGACGCTCGCCTCTATGGCTTCGCCACCGCCTACGGCAAATACCGCTCTGGCGGCAAGCCCGTGTTCTGGGCCGAGTTCGGTGCCGATATCGGCGCCGGCGGCGGCACCCTCGTCACCCGGAATGCTCAGGCGGAAGTCTGTGATTCGGTCATGCGCCAGATCGCCGAGGACGGGTCGAGCGCCGCCGCCGTTTGGTGGTGGCCGGGGGGCTACGGTCCCCTCGATGGGACCGACTTCGGCATTGCCGACCCCGATGGTACGCCTCGTCCCTGTGCGCTCGTGCTCGCTCAATGGAACAAGATGTTGGCGAGTTCGCCCCGGCCGGCAAGCGGTCTCGCCACCATCATCACCGTGGACCGCGACGCCGATGCGCGTGGCTCTTCGGCTTGTTTCTCAACTTTCGGGAAAACTACCGCGCGGCTCGGGAAGCAGGGCGCTCGCTCGTTCTCCAGGACGCCGGAACCGGCGCCGACACGGCCAGCATGCCCTTGATGCAAGTGGGGAACATCCCTTACTCCGGCACCGGGCCACTCCGCCACGCCAACAGTGAAATCGCCCAACTCCGGGTCACCTGTCCCGGCTTCGAGGCCAGCGTGGAAAACGGCTCCCCTGTGTCGATCCCGGCGGCAGGCGCCTGCCAAGTCACTCCCACCCTCGTGAACACGGGCGAAACGCGATGGCTTCCTTCGAACGTGGCGAAGGGAGTGCTGCTGCGCACCAACTCCGGCAACCTCTCGCTGCGTGACTCGCTCGCTCCGCTCAGCGGCGTCACTCTGGGGTCGCTGGTCGTCGCCGTGGGTGCGGAACCCGTTTCGTTGGTCGGACGCGCCACCATTGTGGGCGTGGGCGATTTCGGCGAAGTTCTTCGCCTCAGGCTGGTCGTCGCCCCAACCAGCTCCCCAGCCAGACGGCCGCCAGACAAGCCACGCCGCTCAGCACCACGTAAGTAGCCGCCTCCAGCGGCGTCCTCTCCCGTGAGAGGATCATGGTCTCCAGGCTGAAGGCCGAGAACGTCGTGAAGCCGCCACAGAAACCCGGCACCAGAAACTGCCGCACCGGCTGCGGCATCACGCTTGCCGCCAGATAGCCGATAAGAAAGCATCCCGCCGTGTTTACTCCCAAAGTCCACCAGGGAAATAGCCCTCCGATGAACTTCGTCCCCCAACCGCTAATGGCGAATCGCAACATGCCGCCCAGCGCGCTGCCCAGCGCCACCCAGAGAAAACTCATGCTGCTCCTCATGATAGCGGCTGCGTTGCCGGGTCAATCCCTCACCGACCCCAATTTCCACGCCTGGTTCAACTACACCGGCGACCATCAACTCGGCCACTCCAAGTGGGGTCTCCATCTCGAAGAGCAATGGCGCCGTCACGATGGCTTTCTTCGCTGGCAGCAAAACCTACCTCGCTACGGCCTCACCTATCGCCTGAACAAGAATCTTCAACTCGCCGCCGGCCACGCCTACGTCACCACCTACCGCTACGGCGCGTCCCCCATCGCCAGACCCTTCCCCGAAAGCCGCCTCTGGTACGACGCTCGCCTCACCCATCGCCGTGGCCCTTACACCGTTCTCAATCGCGTCCGCTTCGAAAACCGTTGGCTCGAATTCCGCCCCGGCGCCTGGCAGTTCGAAAACCGCCTCCGCCACATGCTCCGCGTCAATCGCGCCTTGGGGAACAAGGGATGGTATGCCGGCGTCTACGACGAATACTTCGTCCCCCTCGCCCCCCACTCTAACCCCAACGACCTCGATCAAAACCGCGCCGCCGCCGTCCTCGGCAAGCAGGTCCACAAATACTGGCGCGTCGAAGTCGGCTACATGCACCAGGCCGTCTGGCAGCGCAACGCCCGCTGGCGCGAAGACAACCACACCCTGCTCTTCACCGTCACCAGCACCGTCCCCTTCCGCAAGGCGCACTAGAATCATGAGGTGACTCGCCGCACCCTGGTCTCCGCCGCCTTCGCCCAACGCCGCCGCCCCAACATCCTCTTCTGCATCGCCGACGACCAATCGGCTCCCTTCACCTCGATTGCCGGCTGCCCCACGGTCCGCACCCCCGGCTTCGACCGCGTCGCCCAAAGCGGCGTCTGGTTCCGTCAGGCTTATTCACTGTCGCCCGGCTGCGCTCCCTCGCGCGCCGGCCTCCTCACCGGTCGCTTTCCCTGGCAGCTCGCCGAAGCCGGCACCCACGCCAGCGGCTTCCCCCGCCGCCACACCGTCTACCCCGACCTCCTCGCCAAGGCCGGCTACTTCGTCGGGCTCACCGGCAAAGGCGCCGGTCCCTGCAATTTCAAAGGCGACGGCTGGCCCCACAATCCCGCCGGCCCCGCCTTCGACCGTCATCATGCCCCCAAGCCCACCAAAGGCATCGGCGACGAGGACTACGCCGCCAACTTCCAAAGCTTCCTCGACGGCAAGCCGAAGGATCAGCCCTTCGCCTTCTGGTACGGCTGCCACGAGCCCCATCGCCAGTACGAGAAGGGCTCAGGCCTGAAAGCCGGCAAGCGCCTCGACGACGTCAAGGTCCCCGCCTTCCTGCCCGACAACGAAGAGGTCCGCTCCGATCTCCTGGATTACTGCCGCGAAATCGAGCACTTCGACCTGCACCTAGCCCGCATGCTCGACCTGCTCGAAAAGCGCGGCGACCTCGAGAACACCCTCGTCGTCGTCACCGCCGACAACGGCATGTCCTTCCCCGGCTCCAAGGCGACGATGTACGACTACGGCATCCACCTGCCGCTCGCCATCATGCTCCCTGGCCAGGCCAAAGGCAGCCGCGTCTGCGACGATCTCGTCACCTTCGCCGACTTCGCCCCCACCTTCCTCGATCTCGCCGGTCTCGAGCCGCCCGCCGACATGGTGGGCCGCAGCCTTCTGCCCCTGCTCCGCGACAACAAGCGTCTCGGCGCCCGCCAGATCTTCTCCGGTCGCGAGCGTCATTCCCACGCCCGCCGGGACAACCTCGGCTACCCCGCGCGCGCCATGCGCGAAGGCGACTATCTCTATGTCTGGAACATGAAGCCCGACCGCTGGCCCGCCGGCGACCCCGTCGCCGAGTTCGCCGACATCGACAACGGCCCCACCAAGAGCTGGATGCAGGCTCACCCCGAGCACCCGCTCTACGAGCACTCCTTCGGCCGCCGCCCCGAAGCCCAGCTCTTCAACGTCGCCCGGGACCCCGCCTGTCTCGTGAACTTGGCCGATCGCGAAAAGCCCAAGGCCCAATCCATGCGGACCGCCCTCGAACGCGCCTCCGCGCCCACGGCGACCCCCGCCTCACCGGCCACGGCGACATCTGGGAAAGCTATCCCCGCTACTCGCCCATGCGCCAAGAGCTGGGCGGCTTCATCGAGCAAGGCAGGTACAACCCCGCCTTCAACCCGAAAACCGAGGCCCGACCGTAAGGAAGGGCTTCGTCGCTCGCGAGGGCTCGTCGCCCCCGAGCACTACCGCCCCCAATTCGGAATCACCGGCAGCGCAATATACGAAGCCTTCGCCGCCGAATGCTCAATCGTCTGCCGCGCCACCCGCGCCTTCGCCGCCGACGTCAATGGCTCGCCCGTATTCAAATTCCGGTCGAACTGCGGAAAGTTGCTCGACGTGATATCCACCCGGATCCGATGCCCCGGCTGAAACACCACCGCCGTCCCCACCATGTCCACCACGAACTCATACGTCTGATTCGGCGTCAGCAACGCCGGCTTGTCCAGCCCCTGACGAAAGCGCCCGCGCAGCATCCCCTCGGCCATCGGATACGCCGCGCCGTTCGGATGAACATCGATCAGCTTCACCATCCAATCCGTATCGCGGCCATCCGTCGACGCCTGCAAGTGCATCTTCACCGGACCCGCCACCGCCACCGCAGCAGTCAGAGCCTCCGTCTGGAACCGCACGATATCCCCGCGCCCATCCAGCGCCTTCTGATCCACCGGTCCGGCGTGCGTCGGCGTGCCGCAGCAGTTGTTGCCGCCCGTCGTCGGCACTGGATTCATCGGATCGTAAGAATACTGCGTCTTGCCGGCACCTGTTGGCTTCTGCAACGTCAACGTCCCGCCCTCGCCCAGGTAATAAGGCGTCGTCACCGCGCCCGGCACCGGCCAATCCTTTTCCGCGCGCCACTCATTCGCGCCCATGTAGAAAATCTGCACCGGCGCGTCGCGATCGATCCCGTTGTCCACGCCCTTCAGGTAGTGATCGAAAAACCGCAGCTCATAGTCGATCAGCTTCCGGTCCGCCGCCGGACCGAAATCCAGATCACCGAACTTGCGCGACGGTCCATGTCCCCACGGCCCCACCACCATGTGCGCCTTCTTGCCCAGCTTCCGCATCCCCGTATACCCATTGATCGTGCCCGCCAGGAAGATATCGAACCAACCGCCCTGCGTGTGCACCGGCACCTTCACCCGATCGAAACGCTCCTCATCGCTGATCGCCTTCCAATAAGCGTCATAGCTCTCGTGCGTCAGCCAATCGCGATAGTGCGGCACCACGCTATGCGCGCTCTCGAGATCGCCGGTCCCCAACGGCAGGTGCTTCAGAATGTTCTCGTAGCGCAACTCCTCGGCCGCCGCCGGCCCCGTGTGCCACCACTGCGGCAACATGATCCGGTTCGGCATCCGCACCACGCCCCATCCATAGTTGAAGCTCAAACGAAACGCGCCGCCGTGCGTCAGCCAATTCGCATAGATGTTCGTCGACGCCACCGCCGGGAACGCCGCCACAAGATGCGGAGGCGCCTGCGTCGCCGCCGCCCACTGCACATGCCCTAAATACGACCCGCCCTGCGTCGCCACCTTCCCGTTCGACCACGGCTGCGCCGCCGCCCACTCGATCGTGTCGTACCCGTCCTTCGCCTCATAGCGGAACGGATCCCACTTGCCTTCCGATTCGTACCGTCCCCGTACGTCCTGGATCACGGCCGCGTACCCCAACTGTGCGAACTTCACGAAATCATCGTGAATGCGGGAGTTCTCCCGCTGCACTCCATAAGGAGTCCGGCAAACCAGCGTCGGGTACCGTCCCGGCGCCGCCGGGTGATAAACGTCCGCGTACAGGATCACTCCATCGCGCATCCGCACCGCCTGATGGCGATCGATCCGAATCTGCGGCGCGCCAGACTGCGCCCAAACGAGGGATGAAAAGAAGAGGAAACGGGCAAGCATCGTGTTCACCATATCGCAACCGGGATACAATGAGCGACAACACCCAAGTCGAAAGGGGCTTGCGAAACTTTTATGAAACAACGAATGCTCGGCGTGCTACTTTGCGCCGCTGCGGCGTGGTCTCAAACCACGTCCACCTCAATTCTCGGCACTGTCGCCGATCCCACCGGTTCCGTCGTTGCTGGCGCGAAGGTCGTCGCTCTCAATACGGGTACGAACGTACGTACTGAAACCATCACCACTTCCACCGGCGACTTCCTGTTCCCCCTGCTCGAGATCGGCACCTACGACGTCAGCGTCGAGGCCAGCGGCTTCAAGTCCGAGGTCCGCAAGGGCATCGTTCTCCAGATCAACGAAAAGATCCGTGTCGACTTCAAGATGGCCGTCGGCCAGGTCTCTGAGCGCGTCGAAGTCACCGCCGATGCCGCCACGCTGAAAACCGACGAAGCCTCCCTCGGCAACGTCGTCGAGCAGCGCCGCCTCGTCGAACTCCCTGTCAACGGCCGCAACGTCGGCAACCTCGCCGCTCTCCAGCCCGGCGTCATGTTCGGCAGCCGCGGCGGTTTGGACGGCCAGAGCGGCGGCGGCGGCGGGGTGCCCATTCCCGGCCAAACCATCGCCATCGTGGCCAACGGCCAGCGCGAAACCAGCCAGCACGCCACTCTCGATGGCGTCGTCGCCACCGAGGCCCGCGTCAACACCGTGCCGTTTTCGCCCTCGCCGGAAGCCATGGAAGAAGTGAAGGTGCTCACCGGCTCCTACTCGGCCGAATACGGCTTCAACTCGGGCGCCCAGCTCATCATGGTCATGCGCTCCGGCACCAACCAGTATCACGGCTCCGCCTACGAGTTCCTCCGCAACGAAAAGCTCGACGCCGAACCTTACTTCCAGAACTACTTCACGCCCGCCAATGCCGCTCGACTCAAGAAGCCCGCTCTTCGCCAGAACCAGTATGGCTTCACCCTCAGCGGCCCCATCTCCATCCCCAAGCTCTACAACGGCAAGAACAAGAGCTTCTTCAGCGTCAACTACGAACAGCGCCGCCGCCGCAATCCTGGCGTGTCCGGCGCCGCCCTGTTGCCCTCCGACGCCATGCGCGGCGGCGACTTCAGCGGGCTGCTCAATCGCCGCAATGCCGCGGGCGTTGCCCAACCTTCCGTGCAGCTCGTCGACCCCCTCACCAACGTCGATTCGCCCACGCCGTTCCCCGGCAACATCATTCCCGCCGCCCGCCTCAATCCCGTGGCCCGCAACCTCACGTCGTTCTGGGAGCGGCCCCAACTCGTGCTTCCCGATCCCCTCACCGGCACCAACTACATCGGCGTCGGCGGCCAGCAGATCGACGACAACCAGTTCTTCATGAAGCTCGACCACAACTTGTCCGACACCGACAAGTTCATGTTCCGCTACGCCACCAACATTCCGCAGTACCTGAACCTGTTGCCCACCGCGCCGCAGTTCGCCTATCGCATCGAAGCGCGCAACAACAACATCGCCGGCCAGTGGATCCACATCTTCTCGCCCACGGTTGTCAACGAGGCCCGCTACGGCTATTCCACCTCGCGCGACGATAGCTTCAACCCGCGCGCCAACACCTCGTTCGACTTGAGCTCCATCGGCCTCGACGCCTTCCGCATCGTCACCGACGGCAATCGCAAGCTCACCCCTCGCGAAGTCGGCGTGCCCTCCATGAACATCTCCGGCTTCCAGGGCCTGGCCGAGCAGGACGGCGGCAACGGCTTCGACGACAACCGCCTCCACCAGTTCGGTGACAACATCAACTGGACCACCGGCTCGCACAGCATCAAGATCGGTGGCGAGTTCCGCCGCATCAGCCTCTTCCGCGGCGCCGCCAACGTGCCGCGCGGCTCGTTCGATTTCAACGGCAACCTCGCCAACAATTCCTTCGCCGCCTTCATGCTCGGCGTGCCCAGCGCCACGAACACCCCCGAAGGCCTCCCGCTCACCGATATCCGCCAGAATCGCTACGGCTACTACATCCAGGACGACTGGAAGATCACCAAGCGCCTCACCATGAACATCGGTGTGCGCCATGAATACAACACCGATGCGAAGGACATTCAGGGCCTCTGGCGTTCGCTCGAGTGGACCCGGGGCCTCAACAATCCCCCCGAGTTCGTGCCCGGCCGAATTCGGAGCGTCTACCGCTTCTACCGGCCCCAGAAGAACATGGTGATGCCGCGCCTCGGCTTGGCCTATCGCCCCAGCGAAGCCTGGGTCGTCCGCGCCGGCTACGGCATCTACTACAACGTTCACCAGCTCAACAACTACTCCATCCTCAACCTGAATCCGCCGCTGTCGGGTAGCTCCAACTTCTCGAACGATTCGCGCAATCAGGCCCTCGTCAGCACGGCGAATGTCTACAACTTCGCCAATCCCTTCGGCGCGTTGAACCCGGCCAGCGCCATCAGCGCCAACGTGCTCAACACCGATAACTTCCAGCCCCAAACCAACCAGTGGAGCCTCGATATCCAGCGCCGCCTGCCCGGCGCCATGGTGCTCTCGGTCGGCTACGTCGGCTCGAAGACCTCGCACCTCGACAACACCGTCGAACGCAACTCGCCGGATCCGGCCTTCAACACGGCCACCAGCTCGCTCCAGTCGCGCCGCCCGGTTCCCTTCGTCATCGACAACGGCGTCACGCGCCCGCTCACCCGGCTCCGCTGGCTCGATTCCGGCGCCAACTCCTGGTACCACGGCCTCCAGCTCAACCTGAACAAGCGTCTGGCGAAGGGCCTCACCTTCAACATCGCCCACACGTTCTCGAAGAGCTTGATGGAAGGCTACGGCCGCAACGAAGGCGACGGCTACAATCCCAACGCCTACCAGAACCCCCGCAACCGCGCGGCCGACAAAGCTCGCGTGGGTTTCGATGCCACCCACAACACCGTCGCGAACTTCGTCTATGAAATCCCGATGGTCGAGCCGCTGAAGAAGGGCGTCGCCGGCGTCATCTTCAACGGCTGGCAGTCCAACGGCATCATCACCCTGCGCACCGGCTTCCCCATGACGGTCACCCAGGGCGCCATCACCAACACCGCCAACGTCACCATCCGTCCCGACCGTCTGCGCGACGGCAGCATCTCGAATCCCACCGTCGACCGCTGGTTCGATCCCGATGCCTTCCGCCTCGTCTCCTGCCAGAACGCCGCCATCCCCGAAGTCTGCAAGTATGGCAACTCGGGCGTGGGCATCCTCGAAGGCCCCGGCTTCAAGAACGTGGATTACTCCCTGTTCAAGAACTTCAAGGCCACTGAGCGCGTCAACATTCAGTTCCGCGCCGAAATGTACAACCTGTTCAACACGCCGCAGTTCGCGCGTCCCAACGGCACGCTCCAAACTGGCGGCGGCTTCCTGCCGGTCCGCAACGCTTCGGGCGGTCTCGACTTCCCCTCGCAGAGCGGCATTCAGCGCGGCCCCGGTGCCATCACCAGCACCGTTGCTCCGAACCGCCAGATTCAGTTCGGTCTCAAGATTCAGTTCTAACGGAGGATCTCGACCATGGCCAATCGACGTGGTTTTCTCAAGGGAGCGGCGGCTGCGCCGCTCCTGAGCGCTCCGGCGCTCGCGGCCAAGTCCGTCCGTGACTACGCCAAGCGCGACTATTTCGCTGAACTCGGGGTCAAGCCGTTCATCAACGCGGCTGGCACCTACACCACCATGACCGCTTCTTTGATGCCGCCCGAGGTAATGGCGGCCATGGAAGCGGCCTCCCGCAAGTTCGTCCCTCTCATGGACGTCCAAGCGGCCGTCGGCGCCAAAATCGCCCAGATGCTGGGCGCTGAGGCCGCCATGGTCACCTCCGGCGCTGCCGCCGCCCTCACCGTGGGCACCGCGGCCTGCATTACCGGCAAGAACCAGCGCGCCATCAGCGCGCTGCCCGATGTCACCGGCCTCAAGGGCGAGGTGATCGTCCAGAAGAAGCACCGCTACGGCTACGACCATGCCGTGCGCACCACCGGCGCCAAGTTCGTCGAAGTCGAGACGGCCAAGGAGTTCGCCGCGGCCGTCAGCGATCGCACCGCCATGGCCCTCTTCGCCAACTTCCTCGAGCCCGACGGCCAGATCAAGGCCGAAGAGTTCGTCGCCCTCGGCAAGAAGCACAACGTGCCGACGTTCAACGATTGCTCCGCCGACGTGCCGCCCATCACCGGGCTCACCAAGCACATCAAGCTCGGCTTCGACCTCGTCACCGTCTCCGGTGGGAAGGGCATCCGCGGCCCGCAAAGCGCCGGCCTGCTCCTCGGCCGCAAGGAGCTCATTGAAGCAGCCAAGCTCAACACCTCGCCCAACAGCGACACCATCGCCCGCGGCATGAAGGTGAACAAGGAGGAGATCATCGGCATGATGGTCGCCCTCGAGCTCTTCATGAAGCGCGATTACGACGCCGACATGCGCGAGTATGATCGCCGCGTCAAGACCATTACGGATTCCATCGCGTCCCTGCCGTCGCTCAAGACGTCAATCGAGATTCCCCAGATCGCCAATCGCGTGCCGCACCTGAAAATCCAGTGGGATCGAAGCCGGCTCGAGATCTCGCCCAAAGAAGTGAAGGCCAAGCTCAAGGACGGTGACCCGTCGATCGAAGCGAACCCCGCGACGAACGACAACGAACTCGTCATCGGTGTCTGGATGCTCGAGCCCGGCGAAGCGCAAATCGTCGCCCGCCGCGTTCGGGAGATCCTCAAGTCAGCGGAAAAGAAAGCCTGACAGCTTTTCGCGCACGGAAACGGGCGCTTCGGTTTCGACGATGACCTGGTCATCTTCGTACCGGAGCGCCTTTACTTTTGCCCGCTCGTGCAGGAAGTGCAAGGACGCCCCATCGCTAACGGGCAGCTTGAAAACCGCCGGCTCCACCGGGTCCATCTCGAGTAGCTCATCGATCCGCGCAATCAGCCGGTCGATCCCTTCGCCCGTGCGCGCCGAAACGGCCACCGCTTGCAGCTTGTCTTCCGGTGCGGCATCGCCCAGAATGCGCCGGGCCAGCGGCAACAGGTCCTCCGGCTGCTCGGCCATGTTGTCCAGCTTGTTCAGCACCAGTAGTTGCGGTGTCTCGGCCGCGCCAATCTCGCGCAGCACTTCCATCACGCGCGCCGTCTGCGCCGTCGCGTGCGGGCTCGAAGCGTCCACCACGTGCAGCAGCAGCCGCGCCTCCACCACTTCTTCCAACGTCGCGCGGAACGCGTCCACCAGCGTCGTCGGCAAGCCGCGAATGAAGCCCACCGTGTCGGAGAACAGCACCTTGCGCTTCGAGGGCAGCACCAGGTGCCGCACCGTCGGGTCGAGCGTCGCGAACATGCGCGCGTCCGCCGTCACGCTCGCCGCCGTCAGGCGGTTGAACAGCGTCGATTTGCCGGCGTTCGTATACCCCACCAGTGACAAGGTCGCCAGCGGCACGGCCTGCCGTTGCCGCCGCTGAATCCGGCGTCCAGCGCGGACCACTTCAATGTCCCGCTTGATCTTCGCAATGCGATGCCCAATCCGCCGGCGGTCGGTTTCGAGCTTCGTTTCACCCGGACCGCGCGTGCCAATGCCGCCGCCCAGGCGCGACAGCGCCGCGCCCCGGCCAGTCAGCCGCGGCAGCAGGTAATCGAGCTGCGCCAGCTCCACCTGCAGTTGTCCTTCCCGCGTGCGCGCCCGCCGGGCGAAGATGTCGAGAATCAACTGTGTGCGGTCAAGTACTTTGACCTTCAAAGCTTTTTCGAGGTTGCGCTGCTGGGTGGGCGTCAGGTCCGCGTCGAAAACCACGAGCTCCGCCTCATGCATGCGGATCAAGGTCTCGAGCTCTTCCACTTTGCCGCCGCCAATGAGCGTGGCGGCGTCGGGCTGCGAGCGGGATTGGATCACGCGGTCGGCGATCTCTGCACCGGCCGACCGCGTCAGAATCCCGAGCTCTTCCAGCGACTCTTCGGGTGTGTATTCAATCGAGTCACACGTCGGCCCTTGCCTGCGTTTGAGGTGCAGGCCGACGAGAATAGCGCGTTCGGTTGGGGATTGCTTAGGGGTGGTCAGGGTGTCCGGGGGTCGCGGGTCCTGGGTGCGAGCCATGATTCGCCGTAGCGGCCGCTGCATGCATGCCGCCCGAATGCGCTCCACGCGAGACGACGACGGTGGAGATGGCGTGCTTGAAAATCAATTGTTCCTGGTTGTTGGCTTCGAGGATCACCGAGTACTTGTCGAAGCTCTTGATACGGCCTGACAGCTTCACCCCACTCATCAAGTAAATAGTGAGGTAGATCTTTTCCTTGCGAGCGTTGTTGAGGAACGCTTCTTGGATGTTTTGTTGTGTTGCTTGTTTTTCCATGGGTTCATCCTAGTTCCCTGACTGACTACAAGACCCAACCATGATTCCTCCGCTGACGCCGACGAGTACGGGGGGCCACTCGCCTCGGACCGAACCATAGCCAAAGTTTACACTTGATATTAACAAAATCTAAGCAAGAGGCAAGATGGAGAACAGAGAGATCGCCCGAGTGCTCACCGAGACGGCCGACCTGATGGAGATCGCCGCCGAAGACGGCTTCCGCATCCGCAGTTACCGCCAAGCTGCCGCCACCATTGAAGGGCTCCCCGAACGGCTCGCCGACGTGGCCCGCAAAGGCGGCTTGACCGGCGTCGCCGGCATCGGCAAAAGCTTGGCCGCTCACATCCAGGAACTGCTCGATCGCGGCTCCTTCGAGAAGCGCGACGGCCTGCTCGAGAAGTACCCGGCCGGTGTCCTCGACTTCCTCAAGATCCCCGGCCTCGGTCCGAAGAGCATCGCCGCGCTCCTCGGACATTTCCCAGACTTGAAGACCATCGACGACCTCGAGCGCCTCTGCAAAGAGCAGCAGATCCGCGGCTTGCCGCGCATGGGCGCCAAGCTCGAGGAGAAGGTGCTGAAGGGCATTGAGCAATTCCGGCGCAGTTCTGGCCGCTTCTTGTTGAGCTTCGCCACTGACATCGCTGAAGAGCTCGCGTCCTATCTGAAGCATGAGGGCGTCACGAAGGTCACGGCCGCTGGCAGCCTGCGCCGTGGCAAAGAGACCGTCGGCGACCTCGACCTGCTCGTCACCGCGCCCCAGCCCGACGCCGTGCTCGATCGCTTCGTGAAGCACCCGCGAGTGCAGCACGTCTTGGCGATGGGTGAAAACAAGGCCAGCGCTCAAATCGGCGTCGAAGCGCTCCAGGTGGACGTGCGCGCGTTGCCTGAGGAAAGCTACGGCGCGGCCATGCAATACTTCACCGGCAGCAAGGAGCACAACGTCGCCTTGCGCCAGCGTGCGCTGAAACTCGGCTTCAGTCTCAATGAATACGGCCTCACCCGCGTCGCCGACGAGGTGCGCGTCGCGGGCCGCACGGAAGAGGAGATCTACGAGAAGCTCGGCCTTGCCTGGATCCCACCGGAGCTGCGAGAAAACCAGGGCGAGATCGAAGCAGCCGAGAAGGGCACGCTTCCCGCGCTCATCGAGCTCGACGACATCCGCGGCGACCTCCACATGCACACCACCGAGACGGACGGCCGAGCGACGCTCGAAGAGATGGCCACCGCCGCGCGCGCTCTCGGGCGTCAGTACATTGTCATTACAGATCACTCGAAAGCGATCGCCATGGCCAACGGACTCGACGAAAAACGCGCCGTCGCCTTTGCCCACCGCGTCCGCGAGCTCGATCACGAGGCGCTCGGCATCCGCGTCTTCACTGGCCTCGAATGCGACATCCTCCGCGATGGCCGCATGGACTTGGACGACGACGCGCTGGCGGAACTCGATTTCGTCGTCGCCAGCGTCCACGGGCACATGGATCTCTCGGCGTCGGAGATGACCGACCGTTACCTGCGTGCCATCGAGTGCAAAGCAGTGAAGGCGATCGGCCATCCCACCGGCCGCCTGCTCCTGCGCCGCGACGGCTTCGGCTTCGATCTAGAAGCGGTGGCGAAGGCGTGCGCGGCCAACGGCGTCGCACTCGAGATCAACGCCAGCCGGAGCGCCTGGACCTCAACGGCCCCATGGCGCGGCAGGCGAAGGCGTTGGGCGCGCACTTCATCATCTCCACCGACGCCCACCATCCCCGCCATCTCGAGAACATGCGCTATGGCGTCCAAATGGCCCGCCGCGGCTGGCTCGAGAAGGGCGATGTGTGGAACGCGCTGCCGCTGAAGAAATTCGAGAAGGCGATCAAGGCTCGAGGGTGAACAGGATCTCCGACGTAAACCAGCAGCCAGCCCTCACCGCCGGTAGCCCGCACCATCGGGGTCGATTGTTCTAACGCGGCCCGATGGAGCTTGCTCTCGTGGCCATGACCAGCGTCGATGATTAGCGTGCCTTGAATTCGCGCCTGCTTGGCGAACGGCGAATACACGACATCCACGCGTTGACGAGCCAGGACTCGATCTCGCTTTGGCGCACGCGCTGGACGGGCTCGTCAGGACCACCGCCGAGCATTTCCCGATCCGCTTCGTGCAGCAGTTTGGCGCATGTCCGGGTAGCCCCGTCCTCATTGTGCAACGAGCGTGGCGAGCACCTCTTCAGTGGGCGGATTCCCGCGCCAGACGCCTTTGATCACGCCGTCGGCACCGATCGCATAGACTGTCCGCTTCACGATCAATCCGCGCGTGCCGTAGAGCGCGCCCACCCGCTGTCCGTGGTCGATCAAGAGAGGGAAGGGAAGCGCATGCTTGGCGCGGAAGCGCGCATGGCTCTCCTGTCCTTGGGGATTGATGCCGAAAACGGCGATACCCCGCGCCTGCGCGTCGCTCCAGTGGTCGCGCAGCGCGCAGAGCTGTTGCGTGCAGATGCGGGTGTCGTCGCCCGGGTACCAGACCAGAATGACCGGCTGGCCTCGCAAAGCAGATAATCGGATCTGATTGCCTGATTCTGTGCGCAGCTCGAAATCCGGCGCGGCCGTCCCGGCGGCGAGCGGCTTCGAGAACAGCCAGTCGAGCATCGTCTAGTTCACCAGTGACAACAGCCGTTGCCGCACGCGTTCGGCGATCTTCGGGTCCGGCGTCACCACCAGCACCGTGTCGTCGCCGGCGACGGTGCCCACCACATCTTCCCAGCCTTCCTGATCGAGCGCCCGAGCCAGCGACATCGCTCCGCCCGGCGGCGTCCGCAGCACGAGCAACTGTTGCGCGGGACGGATGTCGAGCAGGAACTCCGCGAGCGAATGCGCCAACGTCGGACCCGCGGAGGCGGTGGCCGTGGCGGCCGGCAACTGCCGATAGCCCTCCGGCGTTTTCACCAAGCCCAGCTCCCGGATGTCGCGCGACAGCGTCACTTGCGTCGCGTCGACGCCGGTGGTCTGCAGCGCGTCGGCCAGCTCCTGCTGCGTGTGCACGCGGCGCGCGCGAATCAGCTTCAGGATCTGGCCGTGCCGGTAGCTCTTGTTCATCGCCGTGTCCGGGCAGCCTCGAGCGCGGCGCGCACGCTGGCCGGACCAGTGCCGCCTTTGATCTCGCGCGTCTTCATGCCTTCGGCCGGACTTAGTAGTCGAGCGAACTCGGGCGTCAGGCGAGCATCGAACGCCGCCAGCGCTTCCGGCGTCCAGTCCGCCGGCTTCTTGGCGGCCTTCACGCTCTCGAGCACCAGTCGTCCAACGAGCTTGTGCGCCTGATGGAAGGCCACGCCGCTCCGCGCCAGCGCCTCGGCGAGGTCGGTGGCCACTACCCAGCTTTCTTCCGCGGCTTGCGCCGGTACCGCCGGCTTCAGCACGCAAGTCTTCACCACTTCGGCTGCCATTTCGAGCGAACCGTTGGTTTGGTAGACCGCGTCGAACAGCGGCTCCTTGTCTTCCTGCAGGTCGCGATTGTAGGTGGTCGGCAGGCCCTTCACGGTCATCGCGAGCGACGAGTAATCGCCGAACACGCGGCCTGCTTTGCCGCGGATGAGCTCGAGCGAATCCGGGTTCTTCTTCTGCGGCATGAGCGACGAGCCGCTGGTGACGCCATCGCCGAGCTCCATCCAGCCGAACTCTTCGCTCGAGTAGATGATCCAGTCTTCGCCAAGCGGCTCAGGTGAATCATAATCACGTTGGCCGTGTGCAGGTAGTCGAGCGCGAAGTCGCGGTCGGCCGAAACGTCCATCGAATTGTTCGTCACGGCGTCGAAGCCGAGGTCGCGGGCGATGGCTTCGCGGTCGTGCGGGAAGCCGCTGCCAGCGAGCGCGCCCGGAGCCGAGCGGCATCACGTTCACTCGCGCGCGCGTCTGCTGGAGGCGCTCGCGGTCGCGCATGAACATCTCGAAGTACGCCAGCAAATAATGCGGCCACAGCACCGCCTGCGCCCGGCGCAAATGCGTGTAGCCGGGGATGACGGCGTCGGGATAACGCCCAGCGCAATCGAGCAGCGCATCGAGCAGCGCGTTGACGCGCTCGATGGATTCGTCGATCGCCTCGCGCAGCCACAGCCGCACGTCGAGCGACACCTGCTCGTTCCGGCTGCGGCCCGTATGGATCTTGTCAGCGACGGCGCCGGCTTCTCCTTGAGCTTGCGGATGACGAGCGAGTGCACGTCCTCATCCGTGGCGCCTTCATAGAAGGCCGGATGGCGGGCTTCCTCGCGCAGCGCTTCGAAAGTCGCGACGATGGACGCGCGCTCTTCGGCGTTCAGGATGCCGACGCGTTCGAGCGCGCGGGCAAAGGCCTGCGAGCCGCGGATATCGACGTCGACCAGCTTGCGGTCAAAATGAAGCGAACCCGAGAAGCGCTCGAAGATCGCGGAGGGGCCTTCGGCGAAGCGGCCGCCCCAGAGTTTGTCTTGTTCAGCCATGTTCTACTTCCGCAGCAGCATGAACAGCAGAGCCTTCTGGACATGAAGGCGATTCTCGGCCTGATCGAAGACGACGGAGCGCTCGTGCTCCATCATCGCGTCGGTGGTCTCCTCATTGCGCTTGGCCGGCAGGCAATGCATGAAGACGGCGTCGGGCCGGGCCTGCATGAAGAGCTCTCGGTGACGCGGTAAGGCGTAAAGTCCTTGAGGCGCTGTTCGTAGTTCACTTCTTCGCCCATGCTGAACCAGACGTCGGTGTAGACGCCGTGGGCGTCGCGCACGGCGGCGGACGGATCGTTGGTGACCGTCAACGTCACGCCGGTCTGCTGGGCCAGCGATTCGGCGGCGCGGATCACTTCCTTCTTCGGCTCATAGCCTTCGGGCGTCGCGATGACGCAATCGATGCCGAGGCGGGCGCAGCAGAGCATCAGCGAATGGGCGACGTTGAAGCCGTCGCCGACGAAGGCCATTTTCAGCCGGTTTTCTTTTCCGAAGCGCTCGCGCAAGGTAAAGACGTCAGCGAGGGCTTGGCACGGATGATAACGATCCGACAGGGCGTTGACGACCGGCACGCGCGAGTAGCGCGCGAGCTCTTCGACGGTCTCCTGATACATCGTCCGGCAGACGATGCCATCGCACCAGCGCTCGACGTTGCGCGCCACGTCTTTCACTGGCTCGCGCTCCGAGATGCGGCCCACTTGGACGACGACGTCGCCGCCGAGTTGCTTGATGGCGAGCTCGAAGGTGAAGCGCGTGCGCAACGAAGGCTTTTCGAACAGCAGCGCGATGTAGCGGGATTCCAGCGCGCGGCGAAAGTTGTCCGGACGCTTCTTGAGCTCCGTGGTGACGTCCATGAGGTGGGCGATCTCTTCGTTGGTGAGATCGAGGTCCGACCGGAGATTCTTGGCCGCGATGCGGGGCGGCCACTCGCCTGTATGATTATTCATCCCATTGAATATTTACACAATGGGACGGCCGCGGTCAAACGTCGAACTGGATGCCTTGGGCGAGCGGTAGCGCGCGGGTTCCATTGATGGTGACGGTCTGGCGGCGCATGTAGGATTTCCAGGCATCGGAGCCGCTTTCGCGGCCGCCCCCGGTGTCCTTTTCGCCGCCGAAGGCGCCGCCGATTTCGGCTCCGCTGGTGCCGATGTTGATGTTGGCGATGCCGCAATCGGAGCCGCGCGGGCTCAAGAAAGTTTCGGCCGAAAGCACGTTCGCCGTGAACATGGCCGACGACAGACCCTGCGGCACGGCGTTGTGCGCGGCGAGGGCTTCGTCGAGCGTGTCGAACTCGATGAAATACAGGATGGGCGCGAAGATCTCCTCCTGCATCATGGGCAGCGATGCGGGCGCGCGGACGATGGCGGGCTCCACGTAGCAACCTTCTAAATGGCGGCCGCCGCAGACCAATTGGCCGCCTTGGGAGGCGATCTCTTCGAGGCCTTGCTGCATTCGCGCAACGGCCTTCTGATTGATCAGAGGGCCCATCAGCGTGCCCGCTTCGAGCGGGTTGCCGATGCGGACCTGGGCGTAAGTCGCTTTCAAACGGTCGAGCAGCTTGGCGGCGATGGCGCGCTGCGCGAAGACGCGGCGGATCGACGTGCAGCGCTGGCCGGCGGTGCCAACGGCGCCGAACAGGATGGCGCGGGTGGCCATGTCGAGGTCGGCGTCGTCCATGACGATGACCGCGTTGTTGCCGCCGAGCTCGAGCAGCGTGCGACCGAGGCGTTTGCCAACTTCCGAGGCAACGTGACGGCCCATGGCGCAGGAGCCGGTGGCGCTGATGAGCGGCAGGCGACGGTCGTGGAGCAGGGGTTCGCCGACTTCTGCCACCGGGCCGATGACGAGCTGAAAGACGTCGGCGTGGCCGTGGCGCTCGAGGACGGCGCGGGCGATGCGGTGCGTCGCGATGGCGGTGAGCGGCGTGAGCTCAGAGGGCTTCCAGATGACGCAATCGCCGCAGACGGCGGCGATGAGCGCGTTCCAGCTCCAAACCGCTACCGGAAAATTGAAGGCCGTGATGCAGCCCACAAGGCCCAACGGATGCCATTGCTCGAGCATGCGGTGACCGGGGCGCTCACTCGGCATGGTGAGGCCGTAGAGCTGGCGCGAGAGGCCGACGGCGAAATCGGCGATGTCGATCATCTCCTGCACTTCACCGAGGCCTTCGGCGCGGATCTTGCCGGCTTCCCAACTGACGAGCTCGCCGAGATCGGCTTTGTGCTGGCGCAGCGCGTCGCCGATCTCGCGGACGATTTGGCCGCGCTGGGGAGCGGGAACCATGCGCCAGGCTTCGAAGGCTTTCGTCGCCGATTGGATGGCGGCTTCGAGATCGGTGCGGGAGTGGGACTTCAAGCGGGCGAGTTCACGCCCGTCGATGGGAGAGGTGGAAGGCAAGTCGCCACGAGGGTCTGAGGCGATGCCCAGACGCGTCAACAGTTCCATGGGAGAGAGAGACCTGCCTTCCGGTTGGGTTCGTTTAGTGTTTTTTCGTGCGGCTACAAGCGGTCAAGGCGCCGGTGGGGTCGATGGCGGCGGAACCTTCTTCGATGTGGATGATTTTGCCGTCGGGGTCAATGACGAAGGTGGTTCGATTCGCAACGCCGCTGGCAGCGAGTACTCCAAAATCCTTGGCTGCTTTGCGGGAGGCGAAATCACTGGCCATCTTGAAATCGGGGTGGATGACGTTGTCGGCCCAGTATTTGATGCTGGGGACATTGTCGGTGGACGCGCCGATGACATCGTAGCCGGCTTCACGGAATTTTGCGATACCAGACTGGTACGCGAGCATTTCCTTCTGTCAACCACCGGTGAAGGCTGCGGGGAACCAGGCGAGCACGAGGCCCTTGCCCTTGAAGTCCGCCAGCGAGACCGGCTTGCCGTCGATGGCGCGGAGCGTGAAATCGGGCGCCGCGTCGCCGACTTTCAAATGCGTCTTGGGCGGCGCGGCGGGCTGTTGGGCGAAGGCGGCAACAGCACCGGCGACGGCCATGAGAGCGCGTCGTTTCATGATTGGTGAACCTCCTGGATTCCCTAACAGGGTATCACCGTGTCTCCGCGTGGTTTCGCGGGCGGCGAGCCCTCCCTGACGGTCGGGCCTCAGTTTGGGCTCGTGATGAAAGTGATGAAAAGTGATGAATTCTGTTGGGGCTTTCGACGAGCGAGAAACCCCGCATTCATGTTAGCAGGCGAGAGGCCGATTTCGTTCTCGAGGGGGCCTAAGTGGCTGAGGGCGTTGAGGAAATATTGTGTTACGGCTACCGGTCGGGGAAGCGGATGTTGATGAGCTCGTCGCCGTTGGCCTGGGCCGAGAGGCGGATGTGGAGGTTGCGGGATTTTTCGTCGTAGCGCCAATCGAGCTTCGATTCGCTTTCGACGTTGATGGGCTTGTCGACGTGGTGGACGACCCACTCGTAGTCGCGGGTGACCTTGGATTCGGTTTCGAGGCGCATGAAGTCGCCGGCGGGGGCGGCGTGGACTTGCGACCAGCGGTTGGTTTCGACCTCGTAGAGGAAGAACTCGCCGCCGAGGGAGGGGAAGTAGTGGAGCTCGTAGTGGTCCTTCGCGATGAGCTGAGGGACGATGGAGCCGTTCTTGACGAAGATGCCGTCGAGCTCGGTGGACTGACGGCCAGCGTGGCGCTGGTTGGTTCGGAAGTCGGTCCATTGGCCGCGCGGGAGGCGGATGGTGCGCTTGCCGGGGACGACGAGCACTTCGTCGCCGAGCATGAAGCAATCGGCGTTGGCGCCGGCTTCGACGTCGGTGGAGTATTGGAGCGCCAGCGGGCGGAGGACGGGGTAGCCGCGGTCTTTGGTCTCCTGGAAATACGCGAGCAAGTAGGGCTCCCAACGCTTGCGCTCGGCGGCGGCAGGGTTGTTGCGGTCGGCCAGGAGCACGGGGGTAAAGAGGCACCAGGGTTGCCATCTTTCGGTGCAATCGACGGCGGGGATCAAGTTGCCCGCGAGGCTCGCGTGGGCGAGTTCGGGCACCGAGAGCGGCAGTTCGGGGGCGAAGACGGGACGTTGGATGCGCGGCAGGACGCCGACGTGGGGGCGGGCGAAGAACCAGCCTTGGGGGGCGATGCGGAGATGACGCTCATAGACGTCCTTCAAGCGGGGGCCGTCGTAGAAGACGTACTCGAGCTCGTTCTTCTTGGCGAAGTTGACCTGGAGCTTGTCGGCGGTGGTGAGGTCGAAGACGTGGGGGCCTCCGGTGAACGCGATGCCGTAGCCGCGGGTGGAGAGCATGAGGGGACTATTGGCGCTGGTGATCTTCTGGCCGCGGGCATCAATGCGCGCGTCGGCGCGGGGGCCGATGCCGAGGATGCGCTCGTCTTTGGTGAGCGGGCGGGTGAGTTGGCCGGCGGCGGTGAGTTCGCCGTCGGTGAGCCATATTTTGCGAGATACGTCAAAGACGCGCAGCGCAAGCGTGGCCGGGTTCCATTCCACACGGAGCGCTTCGCTTTGGATGGCGTTGGTCTCCTGGCTGAGGACGACGCCTTCCTGCGCGATGGGGGCGCTGCGCTCCGCCGCGCCGTTGAACTTGCGATAGAAGCGGAAGGTGTAGGCCTCGATCCACTCGAGCTCGGCGGTGCCGCCGTCGCGGAGGTTGAAGCGCACTGTGTTGCCGTCGCGCGCGGTGGATTCGACGAGGTCGGCCGAGAGGAGCGAGGCGGCCAACAGGAGCGACGCCGTCATTGCCCGATGCGCACCAGCTCGGTTTGCTCTTCGCCGGTGACGATGCCTTTACCGTCGGGCTGGATGTAGACGTTGACTTCGCTGCGAATGCCGAAGTCCGGCAGGTAGATGCCGGGCTCGATGGAGAAACAGGTGCCAGGGATGAGCTGGCGGACGTCGTGCGTTTCGAGGTTGTCCATGTTGGCGCCGACGCCGTGGACGTCTTCCCCGATGGAATGGCCGGTGCGGTGGACGAAGTACTCACCGTAGCCGCGATCGCGGATGTGGCCCCGGCAGACGTCGTCGATCTGATAGCCGCAGAGGCCGGCTTTGGCGAAGCCGGAAGCCGCCTTGCGGGCGTCGCGGACGGTTTCGAAGACCTTCTGCACGCGATCAGGAACGGTGGCGCCCCAGAAGCCGGTCCAGGTGATGTCGTAATAGACGGCGCCGGGCTGCTTCAGTTTCGCCCAGAGGTCGATGAGCACGACGTCGCCTTCTTTGATGGGCGCGCAGCACTCGGCTTCGGGTTCGTAGTGCGGGTTGGCGGCGTTCTTGTTGACGCCGACGATGGGGCCGTGGTCAGTGAAGAGATTTTCGCGGTCGAAGGATTCGAGGATGAAGCGCTTGATGTCGTATTCGGTGACGCCGGGTTTGATTTGGCCGAAGGCGGCGCGGCGGATGGCGTCGACGCGGTGGCCGGCTTCGATGTGGGAGGCGAACTGTTCGGCGCTCCAGCGGGCTTCGAACATTTGGAGCAGGTCCGCCGAGCTCGAGACTTCGATGCCAAGAGCGCGGATTTGCTCGACGGTGCCGGCGTCGACGTTGGACACGATGAAGATGGCGGCGTTGGGCGAATACTGCATCGCCAACTTCTTTTGGCCGGAGAGGAGCGTGGCGAGACGGTCAGTGAGGCGCTGCCAGCCGGAGTAGACGAGTTTTTCGCCGGGCAGGGCATCGAGCATGCCGGGCTCGATGGCATGGACGAGGCCGCGCGGTTCGCCGTGGGCGGGAATGAGATAGAACCAGCGGCGCGTGGGCGTGCGCGGGGCGGTGAAGCCGAGCACGCGGTAGGCGAGCGGGTCGCGCACGTGGTGATCGAAGAAGAGCCAGCCATCAAGGCCAGCGTCACGAAGGGCGGCTTGAATTTCCGGAATGCGCAGCATGGGTGAGGATCTCGATTCTAGCCTGCAGGTCGGCCAGCCCGGCGACATCGCGAGGGTCGGCTACGGTGAACGACAAGGCGTCGTCGAGCCAATCCTGCGCGAGGCCATTGTGGTACTGCATGGCGACGGTAATGGTGTATTCCTGGCGGGTGAGCCAGGCGTGCAAGTGAAAACGGAGCGTGAGGGTTTCGCCAGCGGCGATGGTGCCGAGGTGGATGCCTTCGACGCGGGTGTTGGTGCCGTAGACGTCGATGCCGAGGCGATTGCGAATCAGGATTCCGGCGATGGGCTCTTCGACGGTGCGCTCGAAGCGGACATCGAATTCGACGGTGAGCGGATCGCCCGGGTGGAAGATGCTGCCTTCGACGATGCGCGTGGCGGTGATGCGGCTGGCGCCATCGCCGTAGCGCTGGGCTGGGACGGTTTCATCGGCGGCGGTCTCAGGCGTGAGGACTAGCGAGACGTAGCGATTGACGACGTCCTTGGGCTCGCCGAGGGCTTCCATGCGGCCGTTGATGAGGAGCAGGGCGCGATCGGCGAGACGCTTGACGAGGCCGAGGTCGTGGGAGACGAAGAGGATGGTGACGCCTTGCTTCTTGAGGTCGTCGAACTTGCGGATGCAGCGGTTGGCGAAGCGGGCGTCGCCGACGGCGAGGGCTTCGTCGACGATCAGGATTTCGGGCTCGACGTGGATCGCGGTGGCGAAGGCGAGCCTTACGTACATGCCGCTGGAATACTCTTTCACGGGGCGATCGATGAAGTCGCCGATGCCGGCGAACTCGGCGATCGAAGGGAAGACCTCTTCGATGCGCTTCGAATCGATGCCGAGGATTTCGCCGTTCAGAAAGACGTTCTCGCGGCCGGTGAATTCGGGGTTGAAGCCGGCGCCGAGTTCGAGCAGCGCGGCGATGCGGCCCTGGGCGTGGACCTGGCCGCGGGTGGGCTGCAGGATGCCGGCGACGACTTGGAGCAGAGTGCTCTTGCCGCAGCCGTTGGGACCGATCAGCGCGAAGGTTTCACCGGGCGCCACGTCGAAGCTGATGTCGTGCAGCGCGGTGAAATCCGTATGGCGCGTGCCGCCGACGACGGGGAGGGCTTCCACCAGGCGGTCCGCAGGCCGGCGGTAGAGCGGATAGATTTTCGTTACATGGCGGACCGTGATCACGCGTGTGCGGCTCAGGGTCCAGGATAGCAATCAGAGCAAATGGAAGCTCACCTCGATGGCGGCGGGAAAGTCGATGGCGCGGCCGTCCTTGACGGCGGGCTTGAAGCGCCATTGGCGAACGGCCTGGATGGCGCGCTCGTCGAGGCCGAGGCCGAGGGCGCGAATGACGCGGACGTTGACGACTTTGCCGGCGCGGTCGATGTCGACGGCGAGGAGGACGGCGCCCTGGTAGCGCGCCTTGCGAGCCTCGTCGGTGTACTCGGGTTCGATTTTGTGGACGAGCTGGGGCGGGGTGGCGCCGAGGACGCGCGGGAAGCCAGCGCCGGCACCGGGGCCGTCGCCATCGCCGTATTTGCGGCCGTGGCCGTCGCCGATGCCGGTGGGGCCGCCGCGGCCGCCGGACGGGGGGCCGGTGGCGATGGCGCTCAGCGGGTCGCCGAGCTGGGGGAGGTCAAGGCGGGGGATGGCGATGTCGTCAGGCAGGCCGGAATCGACGATGAGCTTGGGGGCGTCGTTGATTTGGGGCGTGGGTGGGATGAAGACGGGGCGGATGATTTGGGGGATGGAGCCGCGGGTGGCCGGGCGGGTGTCGAACTGGCCGCCTCCGCCGGCTTTCGGGCTGGCGAAGACGGGGGCGACGAGGCGCATGGTGCGGGGGATTTCGGTTGTCGTGAGTTTTTCGACGAACTGGGTGTGCGGGAGCCAGAGGATGAAGGCCAGGACGGCGGCGTGTAGCAAGAGCGAACAGGCGCGGGATCGCAGTTCCATGGCCATGGGCGCATGCAATCGCGATGCCACGCTGTTCGCTGGGAGTTTTCTATGGTTTTGCGGGTGAGGGACGCACAGGTGTGCGGTTAGAGCCCGGCTTGACGCCAGAGGTCATCGACGCGCTTTTTTACATTGGCGTCCATCTTGATGACGTCGGGCCAGCGGCGGGTGAAGCCTTCTTCGGGCCACTTCTTCGTGGCGTCGACACCCATTTTGGAGCCCCAGTTCGCCATGCGCGAGGCATGGTCGAGCGAATCGACGGGGCCGGTGACGAATTCGATGTCGCGCTGGGGGTCGATGTTGTTGAGGGCTTTCCAGGCGACTTCGCTGAAGTTCTTCACGTCGACATCCTCGTCGACGACGACGATCACCTTCGAGAACATGGCCTGACCCAGGCCCCAGATGGCATGCATGACTTTGCGCGCTTGCATCGGATACGTCTTGCGGATGGAGACGAGCAAGAGATTGTGGAAGACGCCTTCGGCGGGCATGGCGATTTCGCGCACTTCGGGGAGCGTCATTTTCATGAGCGGGAGGAAGATGCGCTCGATGGCGGCGCCCATGTAGAAATCCTCCATGGGCGGCGGGCCGACGATGGTGGTGGCGTAGATGGGGTCCTTGCGGCGGGTGACGCATTGGACATGGAACACGGGATAGTCGTCGTCGAGGGAATAGAAGCCGGTGTGATCACCGAAGGGACCTTCGCGACGGAGCTCGCCGAGATTGACGTAGCCCTCGAGGACGATTTCGGAGTGGGCGGGGACTTCGAGGTCGACGGTTTGGCACTTCACCATCTCGACCGGCTTGTTGCGGATGAAGCCGGCGACCATCATTTCGTCGATGTCGGGGGGCATGGGGAGGATGGCGGAGTACATGGAGGCGGGGTCGGCGCCGATGGCGACGGCGACTTCCATGCGGGTCTGCTTGCCTTCCTGCGCGAGGCGGCGATAGTGCTCGGCGCCTTGCTTGTGAGTTTGCCAGTGCATGCCGGTGGTCTTGTCGTCGTAGACCTGCATGCGGTACATGCCGCAGTTCCGCTTGCCGTTCAAGGGGTTCTTCGAGAAGACCATGGGCAGCGTGATGTAGGGGCCGCCGTCGAGGGGCCAGCAGGTGAGGACGGGGATTTCTTTCAGCGAGAAGCTGCCGTCGCGCTGGATGACTTCCTGGCAGGGGCCGCTCGAGACGATTTTGGGGAAGAAGGCGCCGAGCTCGGCGAGCTTGGGCAGCATTTTGAGCTTGTCCATCAGGCCGGTGGGCATTTTCATCTCGAGGAACTCGGTGATGCGGCTGGCGAGTTCGTCGGGGCTATCGACTTCGAGCGCGAGGTTCATGCGGCGCTGGCTGGCGAAGCCGTTGATCAGGACGGGCATCGAGGAGTTCTTGGGCTTTTCAAAGAGCAGCGCGGGGCCGCCGGCCTTCACGGCGCGGTCCGCGAACTCGGTGATCTCGAGGCGCGGGTCGACTTCGAACGGGATACGCTTCAGCTCGCCGGCTTTGTCGAGGGCGGCGATGTACTCACGGAGGTCGCGATAGGGCATGTGGGAACTTCTATTATCGAAAGAGATGTCTCAAAGAGTTGCATTCATCACCGGCGCCAGCCGCGGCATTGGCCGCGCGTGCGCCGTTTCGCTGTCCGAAGCAGGCTTCCGCGTGGCGCTGGCGGCGCGCGCGGTGGACAAGCTGGAAGAGCTGGCTGCGGAGATTCGCGCGGCCGGGCGAGAGGCCTACGTCGTGTCGCTGGACTTGGCGTCGGCGGAATCGATCAAGGAGGCGCTGACGAAGACGGCCAAGGAGTTTGGCCCGATCGCCGTGCTGGTGAACAATGCCGGCATCACGAAGGACGGGCTGGCGATGCGCATGAAGCGCGAGGATTGGGACGCCGTGATCCAGACGAACCTGACGGGCGCTTTCCTGTGCAGCCAGGCGGTGATGTCCGGGATGTTGAAGGAGCGCTGGGGGCGGATCATCAACATTTCGAGCGTCGTGGGGCAGATGGGCAATGCGGGTCAGGCGAACTATGTCGCTTCGAAGGCGGGGCTGATCGGGCTGACGAAGGCGCTGGCGCGGGAGATCGCGAGCCGGGGAGTGACGGTGAACGCTGTCGCGCCCGGGTTCATTGAAACCGATATGACCGAGGTGCTGGGCGAAGAAATCAAGAAGAAGCTGCTCGAGAACATTCCGCTGGGCCGGATGGGGTCGGCGGGGGATATCGCGGCGGCGGTGACGTTCCTGGCCAGCGAGGGGGCGGGTTACATTACCGGACACGTGTTGGATGTGAATGGTGGAATGCACATGTAGGGATTTGGCCGATCTCACGATATGATGAGAGCGGGGCGTTACTGCCTGGCTGGTGTTTACTGCCTCTCCATAATTGATCCGATGGTAATCGCTATGGAGCCCGACTCGGTTCTTGCGCCGGTGTGCCAGCTCCGGTAGACGAAAGTCTGCCATGGAGACGCCTGAAGGCGCTCGGGGGGTTCCCACCTTGATTTTCAAGGGGTCAATAGCGGGGGTGGTCACGGCTGTGGTGGTTGCGCTCCGTTTTCTTTTTTGATGCGGATACTATTCATCGGCGACGTCTTCGCTTCCGCCGGGCGGGCCATGGTGGGCGACCATTGTCAGATGCTGGTGACGGATCACAAGGTGGACTTGGTGATCGCGAACGCCGAGAACTCGGCCGGGGGCTTTGGGGTGACGCCGACGACGGCGGACGAGCTGTTCGGCTACGGGATCGACGTGCTGACGACGGGCAATCACGTTTGGGACAAGCGCGAGGTTTATGAATACTTTGCGCGGCAGCCGCGGTTGCTGCGGCCAGCGAATTATCCGCCGGAGCTGCCGGGCAAGGGCGTGGTGACGGTGAAGGCGCGTAATGGCGTTTCTTGCGCTGTCTTGAACCTGCAGGGGCGGGTGCACATGATCGCCAACGATTGTCCTTTTCGCAAGGCCGATGAGCTGTTGGCCGGACTGGATCAAGAGGTCAAGATTCGCTTTGTCGACTTTCATGCAGAGGCGACGAGCGAGAAGGTGGCGATGGGGTGGTTTCTGGACGGTCGCGTGACGGCGGTGGTGGGGACGCATACGCACATCCCGACAGCGGACACGAAGGTGCTGCCGAAGGGGACGGCGTATCAGACCGATTGCGGGATGACGGGGCCTTACGATTCGGTGATCGGGGTGGAGAAGGACACCGTGATTCGTAAATTTCAGACTTCACTTCCGTTTCGCTTCGAGGCGTCGCGCACGGGTGTGGAACTCCATGCCGTTCTTATAGATGCGGACGAAAACACAGGTCTTGCCCGAAGTATCGAACGGGTGTGCTTGACGCGCTCCTAAGGCGAAATTCAAGCTCAACTCTCCGGGGTGTCCCGCCGATGGACAGGGCAAGCCCGAATGAAACGCTTGCTCACCTCCGGTATCTGGACCTGGCTCACGCTGGCCCTGGCACTGGTTTGTATCCTCTCGAGCGCGAAGGTCATTGAACTGGTGACCGAGGGCGAAAACAGCGTCGCGCGGAACATCCAATGGATTCAGGCGTTGACGCGGATCGACCGCGCGGTGTGGGATTTGGCCCGGCTGGGCGAGCAGGAGGTGCGGGCGAAGCGGGCGCTGGCGAACATGGAGACGTGGCCGCAGGTGTCGGCCGGTTTCCGGGAACAGGTGGCGCGGGAGAAGGGCTTGTTGGTGAGCCGGGCGCCGGAGTTGGTGGGAGTGTTGGGGTCGTACCCGGAGCGGCTGGAGGCCTTGGTGAAGAGCGGCGCCGAGAAGGAAGTGCGAACGGCGGCGCAGGAGGCGAGCCGGAGTCTGCATGGGGTGGCCGAGGAGCTCTGGAGCGATCAGCGGCGGTTGGGCGTGGAGGTGGCGGCCAATTGGCGCTACATCAACCTGCTGATTTTCCTGACGGGCATCCTGGCGGCGTTCCCGGCGATCCTGCTGCGGATCTATCACAAGGATTTGAAGGAGCGGAGCCAAGCCGAAGCGGCGCTGCGCGACAGCGAGGAGCGCTTCCGCCGCCTGGTGGAGTTTTCCCCCGATGCGATTCTGGTGCACCGCGAGGGGCGGCTGGTGTTCGTCAACAGCGCGGGGGTGAACCTGCTGGGCGCGCCGAATGCCGAGGTGCTGATTGGGAGCTCGATCTCCGATTTCGTGCACTCGCAGGATCAGGCGGCGGCCTGGACCAACTGGGAGCAGATCCGGCTGAAGGACGTGGGAACGCCCTTGGTGGAGCAGCAGATGCTGCGCCTGGATGGTTCGGTGCTGCACGTGGAAGTGCTGGCGACGCCGTTTTCCTACCAGGACAAGCCGGCGGTGCAAGTGGTGGTGCGAGACATCACCGACCGTCGCCGGAGCCAGGAAGCCGCGCAACGGAGCGAACAGCGTTACCGCGAGCTTTTCGACAATGTGCTGGCTGGCGTGTACCGGATCAAGCCCACCGGCGAAGTGCTGGAGGCGAATCGCGCGCTGATGCAGGTGCTGGGGTACGACACCGTGGAGGAGCTCGAGACGAAGAATTTCGCTTCGGATCTGTGCGAGAACCCCGCCGTGCATGCCAATCGCGTGGAGCGTTTGGCGCGCACGGGGGAGCTGCGCAATCAGGAGCTACGGCTGCGGCGGCAGGATGGTTCGGTGATCACGGTGCTCGACCACGCGCGGCTGATTTCCGGGGCAGACGGTGTTGCGGTGATCGAGGGGTCGCTGACGGACATTACGGAGCTGAAGGATACCGAGGAGAAGCTGCGGCGGTTCACCGAAGAAGCCCAGGAAGCCCGCCAGCAGGTGGAAGAGCAGGCCACGCAGTTGCGCGACCAGGCGGTGGATCTGGCGCGGGCGCGCGATGAGGCGCTGGAAGCTTCGCGGCTGAAATCGGAGTTCCTGGCCAATGTGAGCCATGAGATCCGGACGCCGATGAACGGCGTGATCGGGATGACATCGTTGCTGCTGGGGACGGAATTGGCGCCGGAGCAGCGGGAGTACGCCGATGCGGCGCGGCGCTCGGCGGAGTTTCTGCTGGGGCTGATTCACGACATGCTCGATTTGTCGAAGATCGAAGCGGGGCGGCTGAGCATCGAGCCAGCGGAGTTCAGCGTGCGCGGAGTGGTGGACGAGGTTCTGGAGTTGCTGGCGGACCGGGCGGAAGCCAAGGGTCTGGAAGTGTCGTCGCTGGTGGAGGGCGAGGTGCCCGATTTCGTGCGCGCGGATCCGCTGCGGTTGCGGCAGGTGTTGACGAACCTGGTGGGCAACGCGGTGAAGTTCACGGAGCGCGGCGAGGTGACGTTGAAGGTGTCGTTGGCGCCGGGCCCGCTGCGCGGCGGGGTGATGGCGCGTTTCGAAGTGCGGGATACCGGCATCGGAGTGCGGCCGGATCTGATTCCGCAGTTGTTCAAGCCGTTCACGCAGGCGGACGGGTCGCTGACGCGGCGGTACGGCGGGACGGGATTGGGTCTGGCGATTTCGAAGCACTTGGTGGAAGCGATGGGAGGATCGATTGGCGCGGAGAGCGAGCCGGGCCGGGGGTCGATGTTCTGGTTCACGGTGCCTTTGGCGTTGGCGGCCGGGCCGGCGCCGGTGGCCGTCATGCGGCGGTCGGCGGCGGTGCAGAAGCTGGCGGGACGCCGGGTGTTGTTGGCCGTGTCGAGCACGAGCCGCCGTCTGGTGCGGCGCCGCCAGTTGACGAATTGGGGCTTGGTGCCGGTGGAAGCGCGGAGCGGCGCGGAGGTCTTCAGCCTGTTGAAGGCGGCGGAGGTGGCCGAAGAGCCGTTCGACGTGGTGCTGGTGGAAGCCGAATTACCGGACACGAACGCCTTCCGGCTGCGTGAGGCGTTGGCCGAGAATCCGGCGTTCGAGGGCACGCGGCTGATTCTGCTGTCGCCGTTTGGCCGTCAGGCGGTGCGGGAGATCGGAAGCAATCTGCGCAAGGGGTTCGAAGCGGTGCTGGCGCATCCGGTGCGGCAGCGGGACCTGTTCGACGCCTTGGTGGAGACGCTGGGCGTGATGGTGGAAGAGCCGGTGATCAATGTGGTGCCCGAGCCGGCGCCGGAGCGCAATGGCGTCCCGGGTGCTGGTGGCCGAGGACAATGCGATCAACCAGAAGGTGGCTTCGCGGCTGCTTTCGAAGGCCGGCTATGAGGTGGACGTGGCCACCAATGGGCGAGAGGTGATTGAGGCGCTGAGCGAGTATCCCTATGCCATGGTGCTGATGGATTGCCAGATGCCCGATCTGGATGGCTTCGAGGCGACGCGCGAGATCCGGCGGCGCGAGGGGATCGACCGGCATACGCCGATTGTCGCGATGACGGCGCATGCGATGCAGGGCGACCGTGAACGCTGCCTGGCGGCGGGCATGGACGACTATCTGTCGAAGCCGGTGCGCATGCATGAGCTGCTGAAGGTGGTGGAGCGGTGGTCGGGCCCGAAGGCGCCGCTGCCGGCCTTGGCCGAAGCGCTGCAATAACGTGCCATCCTGACGGCATGGACCCCGCCCTGGCGCGACTCGACGCCTTTTTGCGCATTCCAGTGTCAGCACCGATCCGGCTCATGCCGGAGACGTGCGCCGCTGCGCCGAGTACACGGCCGGGCTGCTGCGGGAGGCTGGGCTCGAGGGCGTTCACCTGGTGGACGTGGTGGGGCCATCCGCTGGTGGTGGGACGGTCGGCGCCGGTGGCGGGCGCGCCGACGCTGCTGCTCTACGGGCACTACGATGTTCAGCCGCCGGACCCGCTGGAAGAATGGCTGTCGCCGCCGTTCGAGCCGACGGTGCGCGGGGAGAACATCTACGCGCGCGGCGCGGCCGATGACAAGGGCCTCGTTTCGATCCTGATCGAGGCGGTGCGCCGGTTCGAGGCCGTCCGCCGGTGAATGTCGTGTTCGCGATCGAAGGCGAGGAAGAATCGGGCGGGGAACAGATTGAACGCTGGGTTCGTTCGAAGCCGGTGGAACTCGAAGGCGTGGATGCCGCGGTGATCTGCGATACGGAGATGTTCGCGCCGGAGTGGCCGACGATTTGCGTAGGGCTGCGGGGGATCGTCTATGGCGAGATTCACGTGGAGACCGCGGCGCAGGATCTGCATTCGGGCGTTTATGGAGGCGCCGTGCCGAACGCGGTGCGCGCCGCTTGCCAGATTGTCGATCGGCTGGTGGATGGCGAGGGCCGGATACTGGTGCCAGGGCTGCTCGCCGGTGTTCGCGAGCCGAGCGCCGAGGAGAAGGCATCTTGGGCGCGGCTGCCGTTTGACGAGGCCGCGTATCGGGATGGCGAGGCGCGGGTTTCGGCGCTGACGGGCGAAGCCAATCGCACGGTGCTCGAGCGCGTGTGGTCGAGGCCGTCGCTCGAGGTGCATGGGATTCGGGGTGGCTTTACGGGCGACGGGGCGAAGACGGTGATCCCGGCGCGGGCGGTGGTGAAGATCAGTTGCCGGCTGGTGCCGGATCAGGAGCCGGAAGACGTGGTGCGGGTGCTGGCCACGGCGGTGGCGGGCGCCGCGCCCGTTGGCGCTCGCGCGGAGTTTCGGGTGCTTTCGACGGCGCGGCCGTCGGTGGTGGAGCCGAGTGATTTCTACGTTCGGGAAGCGGCCGTCGCGATGACGGAGACGTTCGGACGGGAGACGGTGTACATGCGCTCGGGCGGGTCGATTCCGATTGTGAATCTTTTCGCGACGGAGCTCGGCATTGCGTCGGTGATGATGGGCTTCGGGTTGCCGGACGATAACTTGCACGCGCCGAACGAGAAGCTGTATCTGCCGAATTTCTACCGGGGCATCGATGCGGTGGAGCGGTATCTGACGCGCCTGGGAGCGGGCCGCTGATGTCGATGGACTTCAAGGAGCAGGTGCGCGCCACCGTCAACATCGTGAAGGTGGTGGGCGAATATGTACGCCTGCGCAAGGCGGGCACGCGGTGGGTGGGGTTGTGTCCGTTTCACCAGGAGAAGTCGCCTTCGTTCGGCGTGAACGAGGGCATGCAGGTGTACAAGTGCTTCGGCTGTGGCGCCGGTGGGGATGTCTTCAAGTTCGTGATGGAGATCGAGGGCGTCGGCTTTTTTGAAGCGCTGAAGTCGCTGGCCGAGCGCAATGGCTTGCAGATGCCGAAGCGGCGGGAGTTCTCCGATCCGGCCACCGAGCGTCGCGGGGCGATTTTCGAGATGCATGAGGTGGCGGCGCAGCAGTTTGCCGGTTTGCTGAAGAGCGACGCCGGGCGGGAGGCGCGGGCGTACTTGGCCAAGCGCGGGGTGGCGGAGGCGATGATCGAGCACTTCGGGCTCGGCTACAGTGATCGCGCGGGGCAGACGCTGTTGCGGGCGCTGGAACAGAAGGGTTATGCCAAGGATGCCATTGAAGCCTCCGGTTTGATTGGGAAGACGGACGGTGGGCGGCAGTACGACCGGTTCCGGAACCGCCTGATGTTCCCGATCCACAACGAGACGGGCAAGATCATCGGCTTTGGCGGCCGGAGCCTGGGCGACGATGAGCCCAAGTATCTGAATTCGCCCCGGCACGGAGATTTACGACAAGAGCGCGGTGCTCTACAACCTGAATCGCGCGAAGGCGCCGGCGCGGAAGGCGGAGTTCTCGATTCTGGTGGAAGGCTACATGGACGTGATCGGGGTGTATGCCGCTGGGATCCATAACGTGGTGGCTTCGTGTGGCACGGCGTTGACGGCTGGGCAGGTACGGATGCTGAAGAGGCATGCGGACCGGATTGTCGCCAACTTCGATCCCGACGCGGCGGGGGCGAATGCGACGGAGAAGTCGATCCAGATTCTGCTGGAGGAAGGCTTCCATGTGAAGGTGCTGTCGTTGGCCGGTGGGCTGGACCCCGATGAATACATCAAGGAGCGGGGGGCGGACGACTATCGCGCGGCGTTGGGGAAGGCCGACTCCTATTTCCACTGGCTGGCGCAGCGGGCGCGGGCGCGGTTCGACATGGGGAATGCCGAGGGCCGGATGGAGGCGGTGAAGACGGTGCTGCTGCCGGCGGTGTTGCGGATTCCGGATCGGATTGAGCGGCTGGCGGTGGCGAGTGAGCTGGCGCGGTTTCTGGGCGTTGATGAATCGTCGATGCGCGACATGCTGAAGGGGCAGGACGCGGGCGGGCGCAAGGCGCCGGTGTCGAGTGCGGCGAAGCGGATGGAGGAAGCCGCGACGAAGGTGTCGGACACGGAGCGGACGCTCTTGCGGGTGTGCTTCGAGAGCGAGGAGATGCGGCGGCATGTGCTGGGGGTACTGGGGGAGCATCCGGTGCTGGAGCGGCTGCCGGTGGGGAACATTTTTCGGGCCATGATGCAGATTCAGGAGGCGGGGGCGGTATTTGGGTATGCGGAGGTGGAAACGCGGCTCAAAGAAGATGATCGCGCCCTACTGGCGCAACTGTTCCTGTCCGATAAAACCACTGTATCCCTGAATGAAGCGGAGGTCTCCCTGGGAGCAGGTGAACGCCTGTCTGGGGGCGCTGGAGCAGGTTTGGCGCAAGGGCGAATTACAAGAGTACAACCGCCAAATCAAGGATGCGGAGCGGGCGGGGCGTTTTGAGGATGCTTTCCGTTTGATGGAGGAGCGCCGGCGGCTGGAACAGCGCCGTTGGAAGCTTTCCGGTGACGATCTGGCCGGAAACGGCCGATGAGCATTCCAGTGTCCTGGTGACGCTAGTGAGGAAAGCGGGAGAAACCGAGGGGAAGATCCCGCCTGTTGTATCATTGGGAAACCGGAGGCAACCAGCATGGTTGCGGGAGAACTGTGGCGAGTCAAGAAAAAAGCGGGCTCCTGAGGAACCTCATCGACGAGGGGCGAGAGCAAGGCTTCGTCTCTTTGGACGATGTGAACGCCGCGCTGCCGGATGACTTCAGCGACGGCGCCGGGCTCGACGATTTGATTGGCGAATTCGAGAGCGAAGGCCTGGAGTTGGTGGAAGGCAAGGCGGCCAAGGCTCCCGAAAGCGAAGAGTTCACCGAAGCCCCCTCGAAGAGATTACCGGCGACAAAACGAACGATCCCGTGCGCATGTATTTGCGGGAAATGGGCACCGTTCCGCTGCTGACACGCGATGGCGAAATCGAGCTGGCGCGGCGCATCGAGCGCGGGCGTCACGCGGTGGCGAAGGCGTTGAGCCGGTCGCCGCTGGTGATGCAGGAATTGATCGCCATGGGCGCGACCTGACCGACCGCGAAATCGATTTCCGCGAAGTGGTGCAGGTGCCGGAATCGGCGCCCACCGATGAATCGCTGGAGACGGTGGAGACGGGGCCGTTGCCGGGCGAAACCGAGTTTCTCGCGACCGTCGAGGAGATCGACAAGGAATACCACAAGGCGCAGCAGATCCGGCAGCGGATGCTGGCGGTGTCGCGCACGATGAAGCCGAAGCAGCACCGGCAGTTGCGCTACGCGCTGTCGCGCACGTTGGTGGCGGTGTCGCTGAAGATCCGGCAGATCGTGTTTACCTACGCGACGCATCGCCGCTTCATTCAGCCGCCTGCAGGAAACCGTCGAACAGCTACGGAAGCTCGAGCGCGAGGTTCGAAAGCGCAGCGATCGCTGGAAGCGGATGCGCCGCCGCGCGAAGGCCGCAAGGAGCTGAAGGCGGCGTCGCAGCAGATTCAGGAGATCGAGGATGACGCGGGTACGACGTCGACCGAGATCCGGCGGACGCTGCAGATCGTGGAGCGGGGCGAGGGCGAGAGCGAGTGGGCGAAGAAGGCGCTGATTGAAGCGAACCTCCGGCTCGTGGTGTCGATCGCCAAGCGGTATACGAATCGCGGGCTCGCTTTTCTCGACCTGATTCAGGAAGGCAACATCGGCCTGATGAAGGCCGTGGAGAAGTTCGATTACCGGCGCGGGTACAAGTTCTCGACCTATGCCACCTGGTGGGTGCGGCAGGCGATTACGCGGGCGATTGCCGATCAGGCGCGCACGATTCGCATTCCGGTGCACATGATCGAGACGATCAACAAGCTGGTGCGCACGCAGCGCATCATGCAGCAGGAGTTGCGCCGGGAGCCGACCACCGAGGAGCTGGCCAAGCGGCTGGAACTGCCGGTACACAAGGTGCGGCGGATTCTGCGCGTGGCGCAGGAGCCGATTTCGCTCGAGACGCCGGTGGGCGAAGAGGATGAATCGCACCTGGGCGATTTCATCGTGGACAAGCGCGCGGCGTCGCCCTCCGATGCGCTGATCAATCTGAATCTGCGGGAGCAGACGGCGGAAGTGCTGAAGACGCTGAGTCCGCGCGAAGAGAAGATCATCAAGATGCGCTTCGGCTTGCAGGATGGTAGCGAGCATACGCTCGAAGAGGTTGGCCAGCACTTTGCCGTCACGCGCGAGCGCATTCGGCAGATCGAAGCCAAGGCTTTGCGTAAGCTGCGTCATCCGGGCCGGAGTCATCGGCTGCGGGCGTTCCTCGAACAACAGGCGCGGGATTAATCAGGCTGCGGCGGGTTGGAAGAACGACGCGGGATCGAGCTTCGTGATCCGCCAGCGCTTGCCTTGCTTTTCTACTTCGATGGTGATTAGCTCGCGACGCCGTTGCGTTTCGAGCTGGCTGTCGCCCTGACGGCGCTTCATTTCCAGATACCAATCGATCGTTGCGGTGAAGCCTTTCGCCGTTGCCTTGAACTCGCGGATCTCGAGGGAGGTGGAGACGTCGGAGGTGCGGAGCATGGCTTCGACGTTGTCTTCGAGGGCGCCGTAGCCGGGCATCTCTTTGCTGAAGTGGCGGAGGAATTGATCGGCGCGGTCGCTCGAGAGGTCGGCGGCGAGGTCGGCGGCGAACTCGTTGGCTTTGTCGAGAGTCGCGGGGGCGTCGGCGGCGAAGGCCAATAACAGGGCGCTAAGTGCGATAGCTGCCATTGATCTCAATGTAGCCTTCGGTGAAGTCGCAGGTCCAGAAGGTGGCATGGCCCTGGCCGGTGCCGGCGATCTTGAAGCCGATGTGGACGTCGCTTTCGCCGAGCTTTTTGATCAAGGCGGGCTCGTCGAAATCGACGGCGAGACCCTTCTTGCAGACGGGCACGCCTTGGAAGGAGATGTCGACCTTCTCCGGGTCGAAGGCGGCGCCGGAATAGCCCGCCGCGCAGATGATGCGGCCCCAGTTGGGTCGGCGCCGGCGATGGCGGTTTTGACGAGCGGCGAGTTGGCGATGGAGCGGGCGATCTGCACCGCGCTCGCTTCATCCTTCGCGCCGGAGATGTCGATGGTGACGAGCTTGCGCGCGCCTTCACCGTCGCGCGCGATCTGCATGGCAAGCTCCTGGAGCACGGCGGTGAGGGAGCTTTCAAAGGCCACGAGATCGGTGCCGCGGAGGGTGATGCCGCTGGCGCCGTTGGCCATGACGAGGATGCAGTCGTTGGTGGATTGGTCGCCGTCGACGGAGATGCGGTTGAAGCTGCGGTCGGTGGCGCGCTTCAGGATCGGCTTGAGCTGGTTGGCGCTGATGGCGGCGTCGGTCATGACGAAGCCGAGGGTCGTCGCCATGTTGGGGTGAATCATGCCTGAGCCTTTGGTCATGCCGGCGAGGTGGATGACGCCTTCTTCAGCTCGAGCCCGGCGGCGATGGACTTGGGCACGAGGTCGGTGGTCATGATGGCGTTGGCGACGTGGTCGAAGCCGTCGGCGGAGAGGCCGGCGACGAGCGACGGCACGGCGTCGGTGATGAGCTTCGGGTTGAGTTCGACGCCGATGACGCCTGTCGAGGCAGGGAAGACCTGATTCTTATTGATCTTCAGGGCCTTGGCGAGGGCGGCCGTGGTGACGGCGGCGACCTTCGCGCCGGTGCGCGTGGCGCAATTGGCGTTGCCGGCGTTGATGAGCGCGGCGCGGCACTGGCCCTTGGTGGCCTTCAGGTTCGTTTGCGCGAGGAGGACGGGCGCGGCCTTCACGCGATTGCTGGTGAAGACGGCGGCGGCGGTGGCCGGACGGTCAGACAGGATGAGGGCGAGGTCGTTCTTCTTGGCTTTGCGAATGCCGGCGTAGACGGTGGAGTAGCGGAAACCGAGCGGGAGGCTCATGCGAAAGTTTCTCCTGATTGGATTCGAGCGCCGTTGGCGAAATCGGAGGCGGACATCTTTTTCTTGCCGGCCGGTTGCACGTCGACGAGCTCGAGCGAGGTGTTCTGGCCACAGCCGACCAGCAGGCGCTTTTGCGCGAAGCGGGCTTGGCCGGGGCGAGTCGTGGGAGTCGGCGAGGCGCGTTTTGTTGAGGCTGATCGGCTGGCCGCGGAAGGTGGCGATGGCGCCGGGCCAGGGTTGGAAGCCGCGGGCACGGTTGTGGATGCGCTGGGCGGGTTGAGTCCAATCGACGGTGGCGTCGCTCTTCTCGAGGATGCGGGCGAGGGTGGCAGCGCTGTGATCCTGCGCGATTGGTTTCACGGTGCCGGTCTCGAGGCCGGTGAGGGTGTCGACGCAGAGCTGGGCGCCCATCGCCGCGAGGCGCTCGCTGAGCTCGGGGGCGGTTTCGTCGGGGCCGATGTTCGTGGAGGCGGTGAGCAGGATGGCGCCGGTGTCGAGACCGGCGTCGATGAGCATGGTGGTGACGCCCGTCACGGTTTCGCCTTCGGCAATTGACCACTGGATGGGCGCGGCGCCGCGGTACTTGGGCAGCAGCGACGCATGCACGTTGATGATGCCGTAGCGCGGCAGATCGATGATGGCCTGCGGAATGAGCTGGCCGTAGCCGACGACGACCATGGCGTCGGCGCCGAGAGCTTTCAATTCTTCATGACAACGCTTGATGCGTTCGGGCTGGCGGACGTCGAGCCCGAGTTTCAGCGCGGCCTCCTTCACGGGTGGCATGGCGAGCGCTTGGCCGCGGCCCTTGGGGCGATCGGGCTGGGTGTAGACGGCCTCGATCGAGTGGCCGGCCTGAGCGAGGTGCTCGAGGGTCGGCACGGCGAACGCGGGCGTGCCCATGTAGACGAGCTTCAACTCAGTCGTCCCACTCGCCGGCTTTTTGGAGTTTGCGGATCTTGCGGCGGATCATGTCGCGCTTGAGCGGGCTCAGGTGGGAGAGGAAGAGAATGCCGTTGAGGTGATCCGTTTCGTGCTGGATGGCGCGGGCGAGCAACTCGTCGGCCTCGAGCTCGAAGGTCTCGCCCTGGATGTTCTGCGCGCGGACCCTGGTGCGCGCGGCGCGGGTGACATCTTCGCGGAAGCCGGGAATCGAGAGGCAGCCCTCTTCGCCCACCTGCTTGCCTTCGCGCTCGATGATTTCCGGGTTCACCAGAATGACGCGCTTGGTGGGATCGTCGCCGGCGGAGGGGTCGATGACGGTGACGCGCTTGGTGACGGAAACCTGCGGAGCGGCGAGGCCCACGCCTTTGTTCGCGTACATGGTCTCGAACATGTCGTCGACCAGCTTGCGAAGCTCGGGCGTGTTGAACTCGGTCACCGGGTCGCAGACCTGCTCGAGCAGGGGGTTGCCGTATTTGATGATCGTGAGCAACATCGTCTAATACGCCTTTACGTATTCGAGGTAGGAGAGGTAGTTGCGGCGGGTCTCGCCGAGCGAATCGCCGCCGAATTTTTCGAGGAAGGCCTGGGCGAGCACGAAGGCGACCATGGCTTCGCCGATGACGCCGGCGGCGGGGATGACAGCGACGTCGCTGCGCTCGTAGGCGGCGGCGACGGCTTCGCGCGTGTCGAGGTCGACGGAGGCGAGCGGACGGCGCAGGGTGGAGATGGGTTTGAGAAGGCCGCGGACGATGACGTCCTGGCCGTTGGTGATGCCGCCTTCGAGGCCGCCAGCGCGATTGGCGCCGCGATAGAAATTGCGCTCTTCGGCGTTGTAGTGGATGGGTGTCCTGCACCTTGGAGCCGTAGTGGGTGGCGCCTTCGAGCGCGTAGCCGACTTCGACGCCTTTCACGGCCTGGATGGAGACGATGGCCTGGGCGAGGCGGCCGTCGAGGCGGGTGTCCCAGGCGATGTGGGAGCCGAGACCGATGGGGAGGCCGTGGGCGACGACTTCGAAGATGCCGCCGACGGTGTCGCCGGTGCGGAAGGCGACGTCGACGACTTCCTTCATCCTCGCTTCCGCTTCGGCGTCGACGCAGCCGAGCAGGACGTCGTCCTTTTCGGCGAGGGCTTTGATCTCTGACCACTCGGCCGCGCGCTCGAGTTTCGCCGTGCCGACCTGCACGACGTGGCTGAGCACTTCGATGCCGAACTCCCGGAGCAGTTCCTTGCACAGCGCGCCGACGGCGACGCGGGCGGTGGTTTCACGGGCGGAGGCGCGCTCGAGGATGTAGCGCACGTCGCGGAAGTCGTACTTGATGGCGCCGGCGAGATCGACGTGGCCGGGGCGGGGCTGCTTGACGTCCTTCCGCTTGTCGCCGGAGCCTGCGAAGTCTTCGACGGGCAGGGCTTCGGTCCAGTTCTTCCAATCCTTGTTTTCGAGGATGACAGCGATGGGGGAGCCGATGGTCTTCGAATGCCGAATGCCGCTGACGACGTGGGCCTTGTCGGTTTCGATCTTCATTCGCCCGCCGCGGCCGAAGCCTTGTTGGCGGCGCCAGAGTTCGCGATTGACGCGGTCGAGCGAGACGGGAATGCCAGCGGGCAGACCAGTCAGCGTGGCGATCAAGCATTCGCCATGCGATTCACCTGCGGTTTCGTAACGGAGCATCAAAGGAGGGGGACTAACTTTCAAGTTATCACGCTGGCGCTGGCGTGGGATACTACACGTTTCGCTTGCTTGTTGCACTCTTTGGCGGACGTTCGATCCCATTCACGAAGGACACTTGACGGTGGCGCGCGAGGCGCGCCGGGCGTTTGCGCTGGACCGCGTGCTGCTGGTGCCGAACAACCGGCCGCCGCACAAGCAGGGCGGCGCGCAGGCGCCGTATGCGGATCGGGTGGCGATGGCGGAGATTGCGTGCGCGGCGGAGCCGGGTTGCGAGGTGTCGCGGCTCGAGGAAGGCACGGAGCGGAGCTACACGATCGAGACACTGCTGAAGGTGCGGCAGAAGATGGCGTCGGGCGACCGGCTGTTCTTCATCATTGGCGCCGATGCGTTCGCGGAGCTGGGCACGTGGTTTCGCTGGCGTGAGGTGGTGGTGCTGACGAGTTTATCGTCGTCACGCGGCCGGGGCATGAGATTGGGGAGATCGAGGGAGCGACGGCGCATCGGCTGGGCGAGGTGGCGGTGCCGTATTCGTCGTCGGAGATCCGGGCGCAACTGGCGCGGGGCGAGGCGCCGGCCGGTGTTGGCGCGGGTGTGCTCGAGTACATCCGGCGGCATGGCCTTTACACTTGAAGGATGGCTGATCTTCAATACCCTATCGGACGCTTTCAGGACTCGGGCGACCGGTCCGCGGCACGCCGATCGGCGCTGCTTCGTGACCTACAGAATCTGCCGGCCGACTTGCGCGCGGCCGTCAGCGGACTGAGTGATTCTCAACTGGACACGCCTTATCGCGACGGTGGGTGGACTTTGCGGCAGGTGGTGCATCACCTGGGCGATGCGAGCCTCAACGGATATCTGCGGATGAAGTTCGCGGCGGCCGATGACCAGCCGCTGGTGCTGGTGTACGACGAGGAAGTGTGGGCCAAGTTCGCGGATGCGGTGGGTCCGATTGAGCCTTCGCTCGCCCTTCTCCATGCGCTGCATTTGCGCTGGGTGGTGTTCTTGCGTGGGCTCGAGGACGCGGCGTGGGAGCGGGTGTTCATGCACCCGCAGAATGGCGCGCAGAGCTTGGGGAACGCGCTCGAGCTCTACGTGTGGCATGGCCGGCATCATCTGGCGCACATCACGGAAGCGAAGAAACGTGCAGGGTGGTAGCAGGAAAGCGAAAAGCGCCAGCTTCCTTGCGGAGGCTAGCGCTCATCGCTTCTCTCTCTCGTTTTCCATGAAAGCATGCGAGACGTTGTGCTGGGAAGAACCAGCGCAAGGGGCGGCGGTGGTTGGCGTACTAGATGCCGGAGGGAATCCGGTAGGCAAACAGCGAAAGGCGCTGGGCCCCCGAGGGGAACCCAGCGCCTTTCGCTTCTCTCTCTTCTCTACTTCCTATTAGAACCGATATTCGTTCTGAATGACAGTCCTGGCGCGGGCTGGAGACGAATTTTTTTCGCTGGCTCGTCGAAGGGCACCGTGACGGCCATTTCGCGCTTGTCGCGGACGATGGTGACGCCCATGGACATCTTGTCGCCGCGGTCGCGGAGGGCGTTGGTGACGTCGCGAGGCGAAGAAACCTTCTCTTCGCCCACCTTCAGGATGACGTCGCCGGCCTTGAGGCCCGCCTTCTCCGCCGGAGTGCCTTTCTTGACGCTGCGGACGAGGACGCCGCTCTTGACGCCGAAGAACTCGGCGAGGCCGCCTTCGAGTTGTTCGGCTTCGACGCCGAGCGTGTTCGAGGACCAGTACGTGTAGACCCGCGGCGTGTTCTCGAGGTTCGGGAGGTTGGGCAGCGCGGGCAGGGTGAAGGTGCGGCCGTTGGCGGTGTTCCAGCCCTTGCGCTGGCCGACGGTGGCGGTGACGGTTTGCTGGGCGCCGTTGCGCACGACGGAGAGCTTGACGCTGCGGCCGGCGGGCGTTTCACGGACCATGCGGATGAACTGCTCCATGCCTTCGACGCGCTGGCCTTGATACTCGAGCACGACGTCGCCCTTCTGGAGGCCGGCCTTGGCGGCGGGAGAATCGTCGTCGACGGTGGTGATTTCGACGCCGCGCTCTTCGCGCAGCTTGAGTTCCTTCATGCGGTCTTCATTGACGTCGCGCACGCCGATGCCGAGGAAGCTGCCGCCTCCCATGATCATCGTGAGAGCCTGGCCGGGCGCGGGAGGCGCCGGCGGCGTGGGTGGCGCCGGCTGCGCCTGCAACGCGTTCTGCGTCAACAGGCCGCCCGCCACCAGCACGCCCGCCAGAATCGTGTTCGTCTTCTTCTTCATGATCGTCATCTTCCTCTCTCTTGTTGTTTTTGAAACTCTGGACACACTTCGGGCGTTGGGGCGCCCGTCGCGCTTGAAACTGTTGAACTCTAGAAGATGTCCGGCGACGCCTTGGCTTCCATCAGCACCTTTTGGCACCGCTGCCGGACGTAGCCATTCTGTTCGCGCCGCATGGTTTCCTGCAGCGCACCCACCATCTCGGTATCGAAGCGGCCGGGGGCGGGGTAGAGCGTGAGCAGGTCGACGGCGCGGGCGCGGACATCGGCGTTGTCGTCGGTCCGGATGACTTCCACCAGCACGCGCCGCGTGCCGAGCTCACCGGCCAGGGCGCGCAGGCTTTCGACAGCCTTCGAGCGCACCTGAGCGTTGGGATCCTTCTTCACCAGACCGACGAGCGCGTCACGCACTTCGGCGGTTTCCGTTTGACGCTCGAGGAGCCCAACGGTTTGCGCGCGCACGGCGGGATCGGTGGATTCGCGGGCGGTGCGGACCAGCAGGCTTCGAATCGCCTCGTCGTCGGGCCGGCCCTTCACCGTCTTGCGCTCGCCCAGATCGTAAACCAATTCCACCTGGCCGTCGCCCGCGGGCTTGACGGAGCGCACTTCCATCATGCGCGCGTCCGTTCGCCTGCCGGCTTTCGTCCCACTTCGTGTGGAGCTTCGAGCCCTGGAATCCAGCGGCGAACAAAGCCATGGCGGCCACGGGCTTCCACACCCAGGCGTCGGCGGCGAAGAAGGCGCTGACGCGGCCGAGAATCGACTGCTTGGCTTCGCGGTCGCGCTCGAGGCTGTCGGCGAGGGTCCGGCGGCATTCCACCAGCAAGTGGGCGGGCACCTCTTCACGGCTTTCGGCGAGAAGCGCGAACAACGACCGCTGCTCGGCTACTTCCGCGCGGCAACTTTCACATTCGCCCAGATGCGTCTCGATCCGCTCTTCCTGTTCCATCGAGAGTTCGCCATGGACGAAGAGGACCGCGTCGGCCAGAACCTGCTCACACGTCATTGATGGCTCATACGAAATCTCCTAACGCCACTCTCATCTTCTGGGTCACGCGAAACAGGCAGTTCTTCGCGGCTTCCTCCGTGGTACCGAGCATCTCCCCGATGGCCCGCAAACGCAGGCCCTCGAAATGCCGCAGTTCGAAACCATTCGCTCCCGCGGCGTCAGACTCTCCAAGACGTGATTGATGCGCTGCCGCAACTGGCCGCTCATGAGCGAGCGCTGCGGATCGCTATCGCCGCGGAGTTCCGCGGCCATCACGGAGCGGTCCTTTTCGCCATCGGCGGTATCCACCACGGCGGCCTCCTCTTTGCGGACCTTGCGCTTGCGGAGCAGGTCGAGGCAAAGGTTCGTCACGATGCGGTACAGCCAGGTATGAAAGCTGCAATCGAACCGGAACTGATGCAGGTTCTTGTGGACCCGCATGAAGGCTTCTGGTAGATGTCCTGCGCGTCTTCGGTGGACCGCAGGAGGTTGTACGCGAGTTTCAAGACACTCTGGTCGTACTGCCGGACGAGCTGCTCGAAGGCGTCCTGGTCGCCCGCCTGGGCGGCCCGGATGAGAGCATATTCATCGGCAGTCGATGTGAGTCGAACTCTGACGTTTTCCGAGATGGTTCGTTCTCCGCTCAACACTTGAATGGACGCTTCGCCCCGAAAAAGGTCACGTTCGCCCCATTCCAAAATCGGACAGATGGTAAACAGCCTTTGCCGTCAACTGCTTAGGGCTAGGATGTCGGGCGTGTGATAGGTCTTCACACCGGTGATGCGGGAGCCTGGATCATGGCGCGGGCCACGGCTTCGGCTGGGGTGGCGCGGTATTTCGCCAGACCGCCGAGAAGCAGAGGACCGATGACGACCGAGAGCGCTTTGCCGATCAGCTCACCGGGGCGAGATTCCTGCCGGTTGCCCAGGAGAACACCGGGGCGGAAGATGTGCAACTGGGCGAAGCTCATCGCCGCCAGGGCATCCTCGAGCTCGCCTTTCGTTTTCAGATAGAAGTTCGATGACTGGCTGTCGGCGCCGACGGAGGAGACAAGGCGAAAGTCGGTGCAGCCTTGTTGCTTCGCCCAACGGGCGAGAGCCAGAGGGTAATCGAAGTCGACTTGGCGGAAGGCCGCCTGGGAGCCCGCTTTTCGGATGGTGGTGCCCAGGGCGCAATAGATGCGTTCGGGGCGGAGTTGATCGCCGAGGGAGGCCGCGAGATTGTCGTAGTCGACAAGGCGATCGCCGGGGCCGGGAGTGCGGCGGACGAGCGCGACGCACCCGTCGCCCGCGAGGCGCTTGACGTGGCCGCCGACGAGGCCGGTGGAGCCTGCCAGGACGGCGATCATGCGAAGAGTTCGGGGAGCGGGCGGCTCGACGTGGGGAACGACTTCAGGCCGGCCCGAGAGACCTTTGTTGGCGACGGCGAGATAGAGGTCGCCGATGGTGCCCGTGGTGCGGGTGTGCGTGCCGGTGGCGAGGCCGCCGGCGTGGCCGGCGACGATGACGGAGAGGCCGTTGTTCTTATGGTCGTTGGCTTCGGCGTGCTCGTGCACGAAGACGAGCGAGGTGCGCTCGAGGAGGTTGCTATCGCCTTCGGGCGTCGACTTCAGCTTGCCGAGCAGATAGGCGAACTCTTCGACGTGCCAACGGCAGATGTCGCGCATGATGCGCTGGCCGTCGGGCCCGTCGGCGCCAGGCGCCTTGCCGTCGCGATGGGTGTAATCGTGGTGGCGCGCGGCGGTGTAGCCGAGCCAGGGGAAGCGCGCGAGGCCCTGGCACTTGGTGAGCATGGTAGGACGCGACGCGAGTTTGGCCGGAGGCGAGGGCGTGGACGAGGAGGTCGCTTTGGAGCTTGGCGATGCGCGGCCAATCCTTCATGTCGCCGTCGAAATCGGGCGCTTCGACCTTGCGGTAGTTCGGGGGCAGGGAAGCGATGGAGCGCTCGAGATCGCGGACGGATTGGAGATGCTCGTCGAGGCGGGTCTGGTCGCTTTTGCCGAGCGACTTACGGAGCCCGTCGGCGTCCTCCATGACGGTGTCCGAGCACGCTTTTCTTGCGCTGGACCCAGCCGAGATCGCGCGCGCCGAAGAGGCCGATCGAACAGGCGGTTAGGGAGCATTTCGGGCGGCAGAGCGCGGTCGTAGCCGGCCCAGCTCATGTTGCGCTGAATGCTTTCGCCGAAGCTCTCCTGCGAGACGCCGATTTGAATCGACCGGAAGCGGGTTTCGCCGCCGACCTTCGCGGCGATGGCTTGGTCGATGGAGGCGCGGCGGCACCGCGGCCGGTAAACTGGGTGCCGGTCATCAAGGCGCTCATGGAGCGGTGATGGTCGTTGCCGGGGCCGGGCATGCGGGCGGCCGGATTGTCGAGGCCGGTGACGACGTGGATGTCGTTGCGGAAGGGGGCGAGGGGCGCTAGGCAAGGCGTGAGGGCGAAGTCCGCGCCGGTCTGGGCGGGAATCCAGTAGCGCTCGGGCACGCCGTTGCCATTGAACCAGAGAACGAAGCGCGAGGGCGGCGTGGCGCCCGGCGTGCCGGCGTAGGCCGTGCCGGTGCCGTTGAACATGGCCGCCAGCGGGGGCAGGCCGATAACGGATCCGGCGCGGGCCAACAGCGCCCGGCGGGAGAGCGAACGTTCACGCGTATGAACCCAAAGCCATGGTGCCTTTGATTATACGCCGCGTTTTCAGGTACAATCCTAAGCCTGTGCTTGCGGGATCTCCGGGCCAGAGGCCAGCGTCCTTCCGGGTGAAGGCTTCGAAACTCGGAGGTCCTCTTTTTGCGCCTCCATGCTGGCGGCAAGCGGTTCCAATCGTGAGGGCACGAAGAGGATGAGTGCGCCGCAGCCGGCCCGCCGGCGACTTCGCTTTGCCAATTTCGTGATTGAGCTCGACGGCCGCCGCCTGTGGCGAGGGTCGGAAGAGCTGCTGCTGACGCCCAAGGCTTTCGATGTGCTCGCTTATCTGGTGGAGCGCGCCGGGCAGGTGGTGGAACGCGAGGCATTGCTCGCGGCGGTTTGGCCGGACACCTACGTTGACGATCATGCGCTTTCGGTGCAGATCGGCGAAGTGCGCAAAGTGCTGGACGACCGTCCTGGTTCCCCGAAGTTCATCGAGACGCGGCATCGGCGCGGGTATCGTTTTGCGGTGGACGTTTCTCCCGATGGCGAGGCTCCCGTGGCCGCACCAGTGCCGGTGGCTGCGACGCCGGTGCCGGTGGCCATCCCCAAGCCGGTGGTGGCCGATCTGATTCCGGAAACACGCTATGCGCGGTCGGGCGATGTCGACATCGCGTATCAGGTGTTGGGCGACGGGCCTGTGGATCTGGTGTTCGTGATGGGTTGGGTGTCGCATCTCGAGTACTTCTGGAAGCTGCCCGCCTTCGCTCGCTTTCTTCGCCGCCTGGCGGGGTTCTCACGCTTGATCCTTTTTGACAAGCGCGGTACCGGACTCAGTGATCGCGTGCCGATTGCGCAGCCTGCCGACGCTCGAACAGCGGATGGACGATGTGCGCGCGGTGATGGAGGCTGTGGGTTCAGAGCGCGCGGTGCTGCTGGGGGTTCCGAAGGCGGGCCGATGTCGGCGCTGTTTCTGCGACGTATCCGGAGCGGACGCTGGCGCTGGTGATGATCGGCACTTATGCGCGCCGGTTGCGGGATGCAGATTATCCGTGGGGGCCGACCGTGGAGGAGCGGCAGCACTTCTTCGAGGAGATTCAGCGGACGTGGGGCGGTCCGGTGGGGATTGAAGAACGGGCGCCGACCGTCGCGCAGGATCCGGAGTTCCGCGAGTGGTGGGCGACCTATCTCCGCATGGGCGCTTCTCCTGGCGCGGCGGTGGCGCTGACGAAGATGAACGCCGATATCGATGTGCGTCACGTGCTGCCGACGGTGCAAGTGCCGTCGCTGGTGCTGCATCGATCGGGCGATGCGCTGTTGCGCGTGGAGGAAGGCCGCTATGTGGCGAGCCTCATTCCGGAATCGCGCTTCATCGAACTGCCGGGCATCGACCCATCTGCCGTTCGTCGGCGACCAAGACGAGATGCTGGATGAGATCGAGGATTTTCTGGCGAGCATCCGCTACTCCCTACGAGCCGGAGCGGGTGCTGGCGACGGCGCTGGTGGTGGAGGTGAGTGACGCGGCTCGCTTCGAGGCGCAGATGGCGCGCGAGTTCGAGTGGTTCCGCGGGCAGCGAGTGGCGGGCACAACGGTGGCGTGCGCGACGTTCGATGGTCCGGCGCGCGCGGTGCGCTGTGCTTTGGCGATTGCGCGGCACGCTGTTCGCGCGGGAGTTGGCTTGCGCGCGGCGCTGCACACGGGCGAATGCGACACGTTCCAGGGGGCCATTACGGGCGGTCCGGCGGTGGAAGCGGCGCGGGCGATTCAGCAAGCGGCGCAGGCGGGCGACGTGCTGGTGTCGGGCACGGTACGGGACCTGGTGGCGGGGTCGGGGATCCGGTTTGGGGAGGCGCAGACGGTGGGCGCGTGGCCGGTGTTCCGGGTTTCCTAAGCGACCGGTGCGACTGGCTGAAAGCGCCGGACCTTGATGCTTCCGGCTCGACGGCGGGCCATGGAAGATGTCGTAAGCCGACTGCATTCCCAGGAGCACTTCGATCTTTGGCCCGAGGCTTTCTCAATGCGCAGCGCCATGTCCGGAGTGAGGTCGACCTTGGCGTTCAAGAGGCCCGACAAGCTTGGCGGGAGACGCCGAGCGCGTCCGCGGCGGCGGTGACGCTGAGGCCGTGAGCCTCGATGATCTCGGTGCGAATTGCCTCGCCCGGATGGGGTGGATTGTACAGGGCCATCGTGTTTTCTCCCTCAGTGATGGTCTTCCAGGTTGACGTCCAGCAATTCATCGCCCTCGATCTTGAAAGTCAGCCGCGAGTCCTGGGGCAGTCCTTTGGTGGTTCCGTGTTCGTAGAACAGCGCGAGTTGCTTGTGGCTGAACTGGCGGATCCTCACCTGCTCTGAGCGTAAGGTGTCGCTTGACGCTTGTCAATAAGACCGCTAGGCTGTCTTGCCGAAGACGATGATCCAGGTGGTGACGGTGAGCGCGTGCGCGACCATCGCGCCCGAATGCCCTTGCCTTCCACATACGCTTGTCCGAAGAACCAGTGCGCGACGGCGGAGAGGATGGCCATGCGCCAGTTGAAGGGGCCGCGGAAGCGGAGATGCACTGCGCCGGAGATCAAGGCCGTGATGACGGCCGCGGAGACGGGCGACGCCATGATGCCGCGGAGCCAGTTGAGAAGCAAGCCGCGGAGGAAGAACTCCTCGCTCAAGGCGACGGTCAGAAGTAGGCGAAGAAGATGCCGACGGCGAGCAACGGGATCAGCCACCAGGCGGGCGGATCGGTGGTGAGCTTGAGGTTGCCGACCGCGTAGCCGGTGACGACGACCCAGGGCATGGAGCGCAAGTATTGCCGCGCGCCGATCGACCACTCTTCGCGCGTGGGCCAGAAGCCGAAGCCGACGCCTTCTACCTTCCGGATGAGCAGCATGACGCCGACGCCGAGGCGGATCCACATGAATTGCGCGAGGAAGTCCATGCGGACGCGCGCCGTGAGATCGGGGTAGATGCCGGAGTCGCGGAAGAGGGCGCTCTTGAAGATGGTGACGAGCGCGAGGATGGTCAAGAGGCCGAGGTCGGTGACGAAGGTGGCCGGGAGGAGAACGTACCAGAAGGCGACGGTGGCGACGAGGAGGATCAGCGTGGCGGAGGCTTGGGGTGGCCGGCCGAGAGTGTAGATGGCCCAGGGGAGCAAGCTGGCGGCGAGGAGGCGCATAGGCGACAGTGAGGGGGTTTCGCCTTCTGCCAGGGACGCCAGATCGCCGGGAAGGCCATCGTCAGGTAGAGGCCGACTTCGAGAAGCACTGCGGGCAGAGCCGCGAGAATGAGCGGCTGCGGTATAGACTGTTGTTGCGCGTAGATGAAAGCCCCGGCCGTTGCACACGCCCAGAGTCCGGCGAGCGTCAGCCAGAAGCTGATGGGTGCCTTCACGTGTCTCCTCATGGTACCCGGAACGGTGTGGGGCACCGATCCGCCGAGTGACCTGGCGCGGAGGATCGCGGAGCGGGAGACGGAGACGGAGAAGGCGCGGGGGCAGTACACATACCGGCAATCGCTGACGATGGAGGAGTTCGACCAGCGCGGGCGCAAGGGTGGGCTGTATCAGGAGACGCGCGACGTTGTCTTTTCGCCGTCGGGCGAGCGCGAGGACAAGGTCATCAAGGGGCCGAACAACAGCCTGAAGTTCCTGGTGATGACCAAGGAAGACTTCGATGATCTGCGCCAGATTCAGCCGGCGCTGTTCACGCTCGAGAATCTGCGGCACTATGACGCTCGCGCGCGCGGCGATGAACTGGTGGATGGTGTCGATTGCTGGGTGCTCGATTTGAAACCGAAGCGGCTGCTGTACGGGCAACGGTTCTTCGAAGGCATGCTGTGGGCCGACAAGCGCGATTTTTCGATTGTGCGCATGCATGGGCAGGCGGTGCCGCCCGTGGTGAAGACGAAGAACGGCGAGCGCCAGGAGAATCTGTTTCCGCGCTTCACGACGCTGCGGAACCGGACGCCGGACGGCTTCTGGTTTCCCAGTGCGCACGTTCGCCGATGATGATTTGCCGTTTCGTACGGGGGCGATCCGCATGCGGCTCGACCTGCGGTACGACAACTACCAGCGCTTCGGCGCTGAATCCACGATTCGATTCGAGACTCAAAAACCATGAAGTTGATCATTACGCTGCTGGCTGCTTCTTTGGCGATGCAGGCGCAGGAAGCGGGCTGGGAGAATCCGGTGCGCAAGCAATTGAAGGAAGGCAAGCCGGTGATCGCCGCGACGATCACGATGCCGACGGCCGAGAGCGCCGCGCTGTGTGCGAACCTCGGGTTCGATCTGCTGTGGATCGAGATGGAGCATTCGCCCATTACGCTCGAGAGCGCGCGCAACATGATTCTGGCGACGCGCGGCTTGAAGGCGGTGCCGTTCATCCGCGTGCCGGTGAATGAAGCTGTGGACGGCGAAGCGGGCGCTCGATATCGGAGCGCTGGGTGTGATTTTCCCGTTCACCTCGACGCCGGATTTGGCCAAGCAGGCCGCGGCGGCGACGAAGTATCCGCCGGAGGGACGGCGCGGTTATGGCCCAGGGATGGCGCTGGGGCGTTGGCCGGCGCCGGAGGGCTATCCGACGTTCGCGCAAAAGAACGTGATGACGATCATCATCATTGAAGAAGCACGGGCGCTCGAGCGCTTGGATGAGATCGCGGCGACGCCGGGGATCGATGTGCTGTTTGTCGGCACCAGCGATCTTTCGCAATCGCTGGGCGTGCCGCAGCAGTTCGACCATCCGAAGATGAAGGAGGCGTTGGCGAAGATTCTGGCGGCGGGGAAGAAATACAATCTGCCCGTGGGCCGGCCGGCGGGCACGCCGGAATTGATCAAGCGCTATATCGAGGAAGGTTTCCGCTTCATTCAGGGGCCAGCCGATACGGTGCTGATGTCGCTGGGCGGCGAAGCCGCTGCTGGACGTGATGGGCAAGACGGGATTCGATCCGAAGACGAGGCCGCTGTACTAAATGACGCTGTGGTTTGAAGATTTCACCGTGGGGCGCGAGTGGACGTCGCGCGGGCGGACCGTGACCGAAGCTGATCTGGTGATGTTCGCCGGGCTGACGGGCGACATCACGAGCTTTCACCTGGATGCGGAGAAAGCCGCCAAGACGCAGTTCGGGCAGCGGATTGCGCATGGCGCTTTCGTGTTCTCGCTGGCCGTGGGGCTGATGACGCAGACCATCGATACCAATGATTCGATCATTGCGTTCTACGGCGTCGACAAGCTGCGGTTCACGGCGCCCACATTTATCGGCGATACCTTGCATGTGGAGAAGAAGGTAGTCGCTGCGGAACTCAAGGATGAGGCGCGGGGCGTGGTGACGTTCGAGACGCGGATCGTGAATCAGCGCGGGAGCTGGTGGCAGATTTACACGAACAAGATTTTGGTCAAAACGCGCTCGAGCTGAGCGAGGTCCTCTTCGTTGTTGTAGAAGTGCGGCGAGACGCGGAGGTTGCCGTGCCGGGCGCTGACGAGGATTTTTTCTTCCTCGAGCTTCGCGGCGAGGGCGCCTGGCGTCGTGGCCTTCGAAGCGGATGGCGGCGATGGGTGAGAGCGGGGCGGCGGGGATGCCGCCTAGCTTTTCGGCGATTGTTCTCAGTTGGCTGGCGAGCGCGAGCACTCGCTGCTCGATGCGATCGGGGCCGATTTCGAGCATGAGGTCGACGGAGGCCTCAAGCATGTACAGCAGCGTGACGGGCAGAAGGCCGCCCTCATAGCGCTCGGCGTCGGGTGAGTATTCGGGCTTGCCCAGATGAAGCTGGTTGACGTTGCGCCAATCGTGATGGCTGCGCCAGCCGATGGTGTCGGGCTCGAGCCACTGGCGCACGCGTGGGGAGAAATACGCAAAAGCCGCGCCGCCGGGGGCGAGCATCCACTTGTAGCCGTGGACGGCGAAGACGTCGGGGTCGATGGCGTCGAGGTCGTAGCGCAGGGCGCCGGCGCCCTGGGTGCCATCGACGTAGAAGAGCACGTCCGCGCTCGCGCAGCCAGCGGGCGGTTTTCACCAGATCGAGCGTGTCGCCGTGGGAGTAGCTCATGGAACTGATGGCTACGAGACGCGTGCGGCCGGCTTCGACGGCCTCGCGCAGACCGTCGTGCGGGGCTTCGATGAACTCGACGCCGCGCTCTTCGAGGAGCGCCGGGTAGTAGATCTGATTGGGGAACTCGTGCTCGAGGGTGACGATGCGGTCACCTGGTTGCCAATCGATGGCGCGGATGAGGAGGCCGAGGCGGGAGCGGCGCCGGGGAAGTAGGCATAGTCGCCGGGCTGGCCGCCGAAGAGGCGGGAGAGCTTGGCGCGGAGACGGTCGGCGTCGTCGAACCAGGCGAGGAAATCAGAAGCGGCCAGCTCATCGCGGTGGGCGAAGTGCCGGTTGACGGCATCTACGGCCCGGCGCGGGAGCTGGCCGAAAGTAGCGGTGTTGAGATAGGTCCAGTGCGCGAGGGCGGGGAACTCGCTGCGAACGGCGTTCCAGTCCATTCCCCAGCTTATCCCGGCTTACACGGCGTCGGGCGTCATCTCCACCACGGAGCTGATGCGCAGGAAGGGGATGCGGGCGCGTTGGTTGGCCTCCGCCACCTGCTCGACCGAGGCGGCTTCGAAGTAGCAATGGGTCTTCGCCTGGTCCGGAAGAAAGAAGCTCCGGATCCAGCGGACCTGTTGGCCCTCGGCCGTCATCTCGGCACAGCAGGTTTTCGCCCGCAGACCGGCGCTTTGCAGAGCCTCCGGTGTGATCCAGGCAGTTCGCGCTCCACGACGTAGGTGTTCATGGTGTCTCCTTTTCGATGATGAGCGGCTCGAGCACGCGAGCCACGTCCCCCACGCGGATGCGTAGCGCCCGCTCTCCCGCCAGCCGGGAGGCGGGCAGTTTTCCAGAGCGCACGTAGCCGCGAATCGTTTGTACATGGACGCCAAGATACTCGGCGGCCTCTTCCGGGCTGAGAAACTCACGGCTGCTCAGGGCTGGCTCGAGGGTGGAGGCATGCGCGGCCGTGGCGGCTTCCGGGGCGGCCAGCCGGGCCAATGCCGAGCGCCAGACCGCCGGACTGACGCCGGACTCCCGCAGGCGGGCGAGCGTGGCGCTCGAAGCCCAATCGGCGGCCGCTAGAAGATGCTCGAGGCGAACCGGGCCGCGGGGCCGGTCGGCCCGTGCGATGCGGGCCGCCTGGTCGAACAAGGCCACGGCGTCTTCGGAATAGGCGAGCTTGACGCCGTTCGCGCGCCACGGGCTGGAGCCAATCGATTTCCCAATTCGTCGAGGTCGATCAACACGTTCCGAGGTCGACGACGCCGAAACGGGAGAGAGTCCGCAAGCCGGCGCGGAGCAGGTCTTCGGCCGAGACCTCGAGGGACCCCCGGAGCCGGGCGCATTGGAGGGCGCAGGCGACAGTGAGCTCGAGACGGTCGGAAGACATCGTTGATATACGTAGTATTATCTTAAACTCATCCATTGTCAATTGTTGCTCGTCAAAAGCAAAAGGGGAACGGCGATGAGCCGTTCCCCCTAGAGGTAAAGAGCAGGAGCTGGCCTACGCGCGGGCGGCGTTGGCGTTCGGCTTCTTGGCGAGAATCGGGCGGAGCGCCAGATTCGCGATCGCCATGATGACCGCCGCGCAGGGGAGCACCATGAGCGCGGTCTTGAGGCCGGATTCCTTGGCGACGCTGCCGATGATGGCCGAGCTCACCGCGAGGCCGGTCCAGCCGGCGGTGATGACGATGCCCATCGCCGTGGCGGTGCCGCGGGGGAAGGCGTCGCCGACGATGGCGAGCGTGGTGGGGAAGACCGGGGCCATGGCGATGCCGGCCAGAAAGACAACGGCGCCGACCAGCGTGGGTTCGTTGACCTGGAGCATGGCGAAGGTGGTGACGGCCATGGCGACGGCGGCGTAGAGCGTGACGTCGATGGGCTTGAGGTTCATGCGCGTCAGCAGGCCCGAGATGACCAGACGGCCGATGACGAGGCCACCGCCGAAGCCCCAACCGACGACGTTCTTGGCGACGGATTCGGCGACGTTGACGCTCATGAGGAACTTCACCAGCCAATTGAAGACGCCGACTTCACAGGCGACGTAGACGAAGAGCATGACGGCGAGGAGCCAGAGTTCAGCGCGCGACACCAGGGCGCCGGCTTCGGACATCTGGAAGCCGCCTTCTTTCTTCGGACCCGGCATGGCGGTGACCATGTTGATGACCCAGGCGACGGCCGTGAGGACGGCGGCGAGGTAGCAGAGCTTGATGGGATCGTTATCGAGGAAGGTGGAGGAGACGATGGGCGTGAACATGCTGCCGACGCCGAAGAAGAGGTTCATGAAGTTCAACGCGGAGGCGCGGCTGCCTTCGCCGATTTCCGAGCCGAGGGCGTTGGCGGCGGTGACGAGGATGCCGCCGCCGAAGCCGAGCATGAAGACCGTGGCGCGGGCGGCGCTGTAGCTTTCGCTGGTGCTGGGCAGATAGAAAAGCGACGCGGCGATGATGGCGAGGGCCAGGAGCAGGCCGAGCTTCTTGCCCAGATTGTCGACCAGCGGGCCGACGGAGATGGAGGCAATCATGAGGCCAAAGGCCTGAATGGAGAAGATGCCGCCGATCTGCTCTTCGGTCATGGTTTTGAACGAAGGCACCAGCACGCCGAGCATGGCGGCGATCATGCCATAGACGAAGACGCCGCTAATGGCGGCGGTCAACAAACGGGAGGAACTCAGAGCCATAAGAGACCACACTGTATCACTTCTGGCGGCACCGCGAGGGTCGCGGGTTCCAGGACCTGGCTCTAGTACGGACTACTTGGCGTTGAGGACGTAGGTGGGCACCAAGCCCCCCACGGTGGAGAAGCCGCCCGCGCCCGCGGCGGAGAGCCACGTGGTGCAGCCGTGGGTCTTGCCCAGGAACGAATGCGGGTGGACCTCGATGTTCATGGTCTTGTAGTCGAGCCCGGCGTAGGTGCGCATGGGGAAGTCCGCCGTGACGGGTTCGACGCGCTCCTGGACGACGTAGGGCATGGTGAGGGCGCGGCGGAGTTCGCGATCCCAGCGAGCGTCGTCGACGTTCGAGCCCTGGACGATGGGGAACTCGCTCGAGTCCTCGTTCGGCTTGAGAACGAGCTTCGAGCGGTTCTTGCGGATGAAGTCGACGAGGTCGACTTCCTTGCCGCCGTGCTTGGTTTTGGCGTTGGCCACGACGCGGGTCCACGGGATGTATTCGGCGATCGCTTTGCGCTCGGCGGCGGGGAACTTGGCGGTGACGGTTTCGTCGGTGAGCAGGTCGAAGATCGCCTTCTTCTGGGCCACTTCGCCACGGAAATTGTTGACGAGGCAGACGGCGCGGTCGCGATAGGCGCGGACGAGCGGGTGGTTGAGATCGAAGCGCGTGAGGAACTCCATGACGCGCAGGCGGCGGAAAGCGAGATGGATTTCGAATTCACCGCTGCGGAGCACGCCGTTACGATACTCGAGCTGATCGGCGGAGACGACCTGGGCGTCGTAGCCCAACCTGCGGAACAGCTCGGCCAGGGACTGGACTTCGAGCGATTCGGCGTTCTGGAAGGGCTGCTTGAAGTCGAGAATCGCGATGTTCGGCTTCTGCTTGCCGCCGAACTCCTTCCAGGCCTTCAGCAGAGCCTGGAGGAGGAACTTGGAGCCGCCCAGCTTGGTGAGCTTGTGCTTTTTGCGGAACTCTTTGACGGGCTCCGCGTCCCAAAAGACGTCGGCCAGCGCTTCGCCGTGGGCCACGCCCGCCGGAGTTTCGGCGGCGTAGGCATCGAAGTGAAGCGTGCCATTATGGATATGGGTGTCGAGGAGAGAAGTGACCGCCAGGGCCGAGTAGCCCGGGTCGATTTGCGCCAGCATTTTTTCGGCAGGCCGGAGCGCGATGCGGTTCAGGAGAACGGGATTTTGCAGCGCGAGCTTCTTGACGCGATCGATGGCGGAGAGGAGAGATTCGGACGCCTTGACGAGGTGTTCGTATTGCTTTTTGGTGATGAAGTTGGGCCGGAGGAAAGGAGTGAGCGGGCGCTCGCCGATCAGCAAGTGGTGTTCCGCCATGCGGGTATGCAGGGCCTCGGTCCACCCAAGGTCGCGGTGTTCCGGCGACTCCAAAATCTTGTGGTAGCGAACGACAGCGTCGTTCAGAACTTTCAGGCTCATGTTAGCGATCTTGCCTCCAGTATCGCACATCAGGTGCCAAGAGCGGTACCGGGCTTGCGCGGGCAGTGTGGGTAAGATTTTGAAAAAAAAGGATTTATAGATCTCTTCGCCTTGGGTTAGGAAGTTCTATTTCAGACCTGTTCAACCGCTATTAATGAGGGTATAAGGAATGAGAATGCTTTGGTTGCCCCTGTTGGCGGGGGCTTTGCTCACCCCGGTGGCGGGGGATGAAGGGATGTGGTTGTTCAACCACGCTCCGAAGGACGCGATCCAGAAGAAGTACGGTTTCAAGCTGACGGACGACTTCCTGAAGAAGCTGCGGCTGGGGAGCGTGCGGTTCAATAATGGCGGATCGGGGTCGTTCATCTCCGGCCAGGGATTGCTGTTTACGAACCATCACGTGGGGATCGATTGCATCCAGAAGCTCTCGTCAGATGCGAACGATTATGTGAAGAATGGCTTTTGGGCGGTGCAGGCTGCGGACGAGAAGGCCTGCCCGGATCTCGAGGTGAATGTGCTGCTCGAGATCGAGGACGTGACGGCGCGCGTGACGGCCGGGATCACCCCAGCGACGCCGCTGGCCGATGCCGGGCGGATGCGGCGCGAGGCGCAATCGAAGATCGAGAAGGAGTGCGCCGACCGGACGAAGAACCGCTGCGATGTGGTGACGCTGTTCGGCGGCGGCCAGTATCATCTCTACCAATACAAGAAGTACACCGACGTCCGGCTGGTGTTCGCACCGGAGTATGGCATCGCCTTCTTTGGCGGCGATCCGGACAACTTCACGTTCCCGCGCTACAACCTGGATTTCGCCTTGTTCCGGGCGTATGAAAACGGCCAGCCCGCCAAGCCCGCGCACTATTTTCCGTGGTCGAAGACGGGGGCCAAGAACGGCGAACTGACGTTCGTTTCAGGCCATCCGGGGTCGACCGGCCGGCTGGCGACCGTCGCCGAACTCGAGTTCTCGCGCGACGTGAGCTATCCGGTGGTGCTCGAGCGGCTGTTGGGCGAGGTGGCCGCGCTCGAGAAATACATGGCCGTGAACGAAGAGCAGCGCCGGGCGGCGGTGGATTCGCTGGCCGGGGCGCAGAACAGCGTGAAGGCTTATACGGGCTTTCTGGGCGGACTGCGGGATCCGAAGTTGATGGACCGCAAGCGCGAGGAGGAGAACCGGATGCGCAAGGCGGTGGCCGACGATCCGGCCAAGCAGGCCAAATACGGCAAGACATGGGACGACATCATCGCGGCTTATGGGGAGTACCGTAAGATCCTGTTGCCCTACATGGTGCTGGAAACGCAGCCGAACTTCTCCGAGCTTTCCGCCATTGCGCGGCACTTGACGCGGCTGGCGGAGGAGCGTGCGAAGCCCAACGGGGATCGTTTGCGGGAATACTCCGAGGCCCGGATTCCGTCGCTCGAACAGCAGCTTTTCTCCGATGCGCCGATTACGGAGTCGCTCGAGGTCGTGAACGCGGCCGAGTATCTGCGCTTCGCGCGAGGCAAGCTTGGCGCGGAGCATCCGGTGGTGAAGGCATTGCTCGGCGAGCGGTCGCCAGAGGAGGCGGCGGCCTACTACATCAAGGGGTCGAAGCTGAAGGACATTGCCGAACGCAAGCGGCTGGCGGCCGACGCGAGCGCCGTGAAGTCGTCGAGCGACACGATGATCCAGTTCATGCGGCTGATCGATCCGGCCGCGCGCGAGATCCGCAAGCAGTATGAAGATCGCGTGGAGGCGGTGCGCACCGATGCGGCGGGGAAGATGGCGGCGATCCGCTATGCGCTGTACGGCGATCGCGAGTATCCGGATGCGACGTTCACGCTGCGGCTTTCCTATGGCAAGACGATGGGCTACAAGAACGCCGCCGGCGCGACGATTCCCTGGGCGACCGATTTCGGCGGGATGTATCAGCGGGCCACGGGCAAGCCGCCCTATGACTTGCCCGCGCGTTGGGCGAAGCTGCCCGCCGGGCTGAACGCGAAGACGCCGTTCAACTTCGTTTCGACGCACGACACGCATGGCGGCAATTCGGGGTCGCCGACGGTGAACACGCGCGGCGAGATCGTGGGCATTCTGTTCGATGGCAACCTCGAAGGACTGCCGAATCGCTTCGTGTTCCGCGATGAGCGCGAACGGAGCGTGCACGTGGCCAGCCAGGCCATTCTCGAGGCGCTGAAAAAGGTGTACCGTGCCGATCGCGTGGCGAAGGAGATCGAGGGGCGGTAGCTAGCGGCCTTCGAGCCGGGCGAAGAGCTCGGCGAGTTCCGCTGGGCTCAATTGCTCGGCGCGCAGCCGGCCCTCGGGCAAGGCGTCCACGACGGCGGCCGGATAGAGCGCGCCGAGATTGTTCCGCAGGTTCTTGCGCTTCATGTGGAAGCAGACGTTCAGGAAGCGCCGTAGCTCGCGGTTCGGGGGCTGGCCAGCGGGAGTGAGCCGCACGACCGCCGAATCGACCTTGGGCGGCGGCGCGAAGGCGCCGGGCTTGACGTCGAACAGCAGTTCGACCTGGGCGGCCAACTGGGTGGCCGCGCTGAGCGCGCCGTAATCGCGGGTGCCGTGGCGGGCCGCCAGGCGCAGGGCGACTTCCTTTTGCACGAGGAAGACGGCGCGCGCGAAGCCGGTTTCGATGACGCGCTCGACGATGGGCGATGTAATGTAATAGGGCAGATTGCCGACGATGAGGGCGCCGGGGGGCAACGGGTAGGCCATGACGTCGGAATGGACCACTTCGGCCGTGGGGAACTCGACGCGCAAGGGAGCGATGAGCGTGTCGTCGATCTCGACGACCGTCAGGTGGGCGCAGCGCTCGAGGAGATGGCGGGTGAGGGCGCCGCGCCCGGGGCCGATTTCAATGAGGCGCTGGGACGGGCTCCGGCGCGATGGCTTCGGCGATGCGCGCCAGAATCGTCTGGTCGCGCAGGAAATGCTGGCCGAGCTTTCTGGGCAAACGCTAGCCGCGGACCTCGATATAGCCGTGGCGGAAGGCGAGACGCACGCGGCCGCCGCCCACCGGCTGGCCGAAGCGCGTGGCCGGCTCGAACGTGGCGTAGAGCAGGGCGGCTTCGATCTCCCGGCGCAATTGCTGCTGATTCTGCACGGGCACGCCGCCATCGGCGATTTTGTAGTCGACCACGCGGCCTTGCTGGTCGATGACGAGGTCGATGACCACTTCCTGGGTGTCCAGGGCGATGGGGCCCATGTTCAGGAAGGTGGCCTCCTGATACTCGCCGACGGGCGTATCGGGGATCAAGGAATTCGACGCGCGCATGGGATAGTTGGCCACCAGCACGGCGAAGAGCGCCATGGCGGTGAACACGCCACCGGCGGCGGGCACGGCAAAGGGCCGCATGCAGTTTTCGAACCAGAGGCTGGCGCGGTCGCGATAGTGGGCGACGCGGGTTTGCCAGGTTTCGTGGATGTGGCGGCGGCGGCGTTCGCGCGAGGCGGTGACGCGCAGCCGGGCAGCGAGATCCTGCGGTGGCGCCAGTTTGGGCAAGGCCCGGACGGCCAGAGCCACTTCCTTCTGTTCGAACGGGTCGAATTCCCTCATCATGAATTTCCCTCCGCAGTCTGAGCCGATTGCCAACCGAACGCTTGCGGAGCTTCCTGCGAAAGCAGTTCGCGCCGGACGGCATCCCTCCCCCGAAGGATGCGAGATTTCACCGTCCCGAGGTTCGTTTCGAGAATGGCGGCGATCTCTTCGTAGCTGAGCTCTTCGATGTCGCGCAAGACTACCGCGGTGCGAAAGACGGGCTTGATGCGTGCCAAGGCCTGTTCGATGCGTTCGCGGGTTTCGTGGTCGAGCGTCACCTGGAAGGGTGAACGGCCCTGATCGGGGACGAAATCGACGTAGTTCACGCCGGCGTCGTCGTCCGTTTCGAGGCTGGTTTCGGGGCCGCGATGGCGGCGGAACCAGCGACGCTGATTGTAAGCTTCGTGAATGGCGATCCGGTAGACCCAGGTCTTGAGGGAGCAATCCCCGCGGAACCCGTCCACCTTGCGGAAGATCTTCAGGAACACTTCCTGGACGATGTCGGCGGCCTCATTCGGATCGTTGAGCAGACGGGCCACGAGGTTGAACACGGGCTGTTGGAAGCGCTGGATGAGCTCCTCATAAGCGTCGGGTTCATTGGCGCGAAGCCGCTCCACCAGCAGGTGGTCTTCCGGGCGGGCCGGGTCACCCGGCGCGGCGGAGGAGATCGGTAGTCCGATGAGGCTGTCTGGCATCGTCGTCGCCTTTCAGTTTACTCCTGCTCAAGATTGACACCAAGGTGCCTGGAAAGTTCCCGGAAAAGAGCGGCAGGGCGTCGGGCGTTGGAGATCAGCCGATTTCGAGCAGCAGATCCTTGGCGTCGACGCTGTCGCCCACCTGGATCAGACGCCGTTTGACGGTGCCGGCCATGGGCGCTGAGACGATGGTTTGCATCTTCATGGCTTCGAGGACCAGCAGCTTTTCGCCCTTCTCCACCTTCTGGCCCAGTTCGACGAAGAGGCTGGTGACGGCGCCCGGGATCGGCGCGGCGATGTGGCCCGGCATCGCAGGATCGGCTTTCGTCCGCTCTGGAGCGGTGGACTTCAAGGCTTTGTCGCGCACGGTGACCTCGCGCGGCTGTCCGTTGAGCTCGAAGAAGACAGTGCGGGTGCCGTCGGGATGCGGCTCGCTGACGGTTTGGAACTTGATGTAAAGCGTCTTGCCGGGCTCGAGTTCGACCGTCACTTCCTCGCCGCGCTGCATGCCGTAGAAGAACTGCGGCGAGGGCAGCGGTTCGAGCTCGCCGTAGGCGGAGCGCGCCTTGGCGAACTTGGCGTAGACCTCGGGATACATCAGGTAGCTCATGAGGTCGGTGCGCGACGGCTTGGCGCCGGTGCGCTTCTCGGCCGCCGCTGACGCGTCGTCGAGCTTCACGGCGGCGAGATGGGCGCCGGGGCGGCCCTTCATCGGCTTCTTGCCCTTCAGGATGATGGCCTGGATCTTCTTCGGCCAGCCGCCTTCGGGAATGCCGAGCGAGCCTTCGAACATGTCGATGACGGAGGCGGGCAGGGTAAGGGAGTGGTTGGGCGAGAGGCGGGCGAATTCGTCCACCGTCATGCCGTGGCCGACGAGGAAGATGGCCATGTCGCCGACGACCTTGCTCGAAGGGGTGACTTTGACGATGTCGCCGAAGAGGCGGTTCACGTCGCCGTAGGTGTGGGCGATGAGCGGCCACTTCGCGCCCAGGCCCATGGATTCGGCCTGTTCCTTGAGGTTGGTGTACTGGCCGCCGGGCATCTCATGCCAGTAGAGGTCAGCCAGGCCGGAGCGCGGGCCGGAATCGAAGGCGAGGTAGTGGCCGCGGACGGTCTCCCAATACTCGGAGATCTGGTGGAGGGCCGCGGCGTCGAGCCCGGAATCGCGCGGCGTGTTGGCCAGCGACGCCACGACGTTGTTCAGGTTCGGCTGCGACAGGCTGCCCGACATGGAGGCGACGGCGCCATCGGCGACGTCGACGCCCGCCTCGGCCGCTTTCAGAATCGAACTGGCGTTCAAGCCGCTCGAGTCATGCGTGTGGAAATGGATCGGCAGGCCCACTTCCTGCTTCAGCGTGCGGACGAGCTTTTCGGCGGCGTAGGGCTTGCAGAGGCCGGCCATGTCCTTGATGGCGAGGACCTGGGCGCCCATCTTCTCGAGGCTCTTTGGCGAGCTTGACGTAGTAGGCGAGCGAATACTTGTCGCGACGGGGATCGAGAATGTCGCCGGTGTAGCAGATGGCGGCTTCGCAGATGCGCCCGGTCTTGCGGACGGCTTCGACGGGCACCTTCATGTTGGGCAGCCAGTTCAGCGAATCGAAGACGCGGAAGATGTCGATGCCTTGGGCGGCGGCTTCGTGGATGAACTCGCGCACGACGTTGTCCGGGTAGGCGGTATAGCCGACGGCGTTCGAGGCGCGCAGCAGCATCTGGAAGCAGATGTTGGGAACTAGTTCGCGCAGGCGGCGCAGGCGATTCCAGGGGTCCTCGAGCAGGAAGCGCATGGCGACGTCGAACGTCGCGCCGCCCCACATTTCGAGCGAATAGAGATTCGGCAGCCGGTGGGCGATGAAGTTGGCCACCTGCTCCATGTCGTAGGTGCGGACGCGGGTGGCGAGTAGCGATTGATGCGCGTCGCGGAAGGTAGTGTCGGTGAGCAGCAGGCGCTGCTGCGCTCGCGTCCATTCGACGAAGGCGTCGGCGCCTTTTTCATCGAGGAGGTTCTTGGTTCCGGCCGGCGGCGCGCCATTGAGGCGCGCTGGGATGGGCGCTTTCGGGAACTGCACCGGCTTCGGCTTGCCGGCGACCTCCGGATTGCCGTTGACGATGACCTCGCCGAGATAGCTCAAGAGCTTCGTGGCACGATCCTTGCGCGTCGAAAACTTGAAGAGCGACGGATTGTTCTCGAGGAACGTGGTGGTGACGGCGCCGGCCTGGAACTCGGCGTGGTTCACGACGTTTTCGACGAACGGGATGTTCGTCTTCACGCCGCGGATCCGGAATTCGCGGAGCGCGCGGTCCATGCGCTGGCAGGCCTGAGTGAAATCGAGGCCCCAGGCGGTGACCTTCACCAGCAGCGAGTCATAGTAAGGCGTGATGACGGCGCCGCCGTAGGCCGAGGCGGCGTCGAGCCGGATGCCGAAGCCGGCGGGCGAGCGGTAGGTCTGGATCTTGCCGTAATCGGGGCTGAAGTTGTGGGCGGGATCCTCGGTGGTGACGCGGCACTGCAGCGCGTAGCCGCTCAGGCGGACGTCCTCCTGCTTGGGCAGGCGCATGACCTCGCCATGCAGCGTGTGGCCTTGCGCCACCTGGATCTGGGCGCGCACGATGTCGATGCCGGTCACCATTTCGGTGACGGTGTGCTCCACCTGGACGCGCGGATTCACTTCGATGAAATACCACTCGCCGGAATCGGCGTCGACGAGGAACTCGACGGTGCCGGCGTTGTAGTAGCTGGCGGTGCGGGCCAGCTGGACGGCGGCGTCGCAGAGCTCGCGGCGGATTTTTTCGGGCAGACCGACGGCGGGTGCGACCTCGACGACTTTCTGATGGCGGCGCTGGACGCTGCAATCGCGCTCGTAGAGGTGCACGATGTTGCCGTGCCGGTCGCCGAGGATCTGGACTTCGATGTGCTTGGCGCGCTTTATGTAGCGCTCGAGGAAGACGGCGTCGTTGCCGAAGGCGGCGCCAGCCTCGCGCCGGGCTTCTTCGAGCTTGGTGGAGAACTCGGACGCCTTCTCCACGACGCGCATGCCGCGTCCACCGCCGCCGAACGCGGCTTTGATGATGAGCGGGAAGCCGATCTTCTTGGCGATCGCCTCGGCTTCCTCCACCCTTTTCACGGGCTTTTCGGTGCCGGGCACCACGGGGATGCCGGCCTTCTCGGCGAGCTTGCGGGCGGCGGTCTTGTCGCCGAGCGACTCGAGAATCTCGACGCTCGGGCCCACGAACGTGACGCCGTGCTTTTCGCAGGCGCGGGGCAAGGCGGGGTTTTCGCTCAGGAAGCCGTAACCGGGATGGATGTAGCTGACGCCCTTTTCAGCGGCTAAGGCAACGATGCCATCGACGTCGAGATAGGCTTGCACTGGGCCTTTCCCTTCGCCGATCAAATATGATTCATCGGCCTTGAAACGGTGAAGGCCGAGCTTATCCTCCTTGGAATAGATGGCTACCGTCCGCAAACCCAGTTCGGTGGCCGCCCGGAAGATTCCGGATGGCGATTTCCCCGCGGTTGAGGGCCAGGAGTTTCTGCATGAAACTTTCAGTGTAGCGGGAACATTCGTGCGGGGGCTTTCGTAGGGACGGATATGCGACACCTGCTGTTGGTTCCCGCCGTGCTGTTGACCGGCTGCGATTTGATGGAGGACGGGAACTGGGGCAATCATGACCGGTTCAAGGCCGAATACCATCAAACCTACGCGCTGAAGGCGGGGAACCGCGTTTCGGTGGAGAACACGAACGGCTCGATCGAGGTGACCGGCTGGGATCAGGAGACCGTCGACGTGTCGGCGGTGCGCTCGGCGTCGTCGCAGGATTTGCTCGATCAGGTGAAGGTCGACGTCACGGCGTCGGGCGAGGCCGTGCGGATCCGGACGATCAAGCCGGCGTCGTCGAGCGGTTGGCGGAATGGCGGTTGGGCGGTGAAGTACGTGATCAAAGTGCCGCGGCGGACGGAATTGGATCGCGTGGAGTCGACGAACGGCGCGCTGCGGCTGGCGTCGATTGGCGGTCCGGTGCGGCTGCATACCACCAATGGGTCGATCAAGCTAGATTCAATCGAGGGCGCCGTGAAGGCGGAGACCACCAATGGCGCGATCCACGGCGATGCGCTGCGCGGCGCGGTGGAGGCGGAATCGACCAATGGCTCCGTGCACTTGAATCTAGGCGCATTGGCGGATTCGAATGCGATTCGCGTGGCGACGACGAATGGGTCTGTCGAGCTCGGCGTGGAGAAACTGGCGGGCAATCCGATTCGCTGTGAGACGACCAATGGCAGCGTGACGCTGCGGCTGCCCGCCGATGTGAAGGCGCGGGTGAAGGCGCGGACGTCGCATTCGACGGTGAAGTCGGACTTCGATATCGCGGGCGATTTCGACAGCAAGCGGCGCAGTGTGGATGGCACGATCAATGGCGGCGGGGCGCTGATTGAGGCGTCGACGACGAATGGGTCGATCCGGATCGAGAAACGCTAAACTTTAGGGATGGGCGCGGCGCGGCAGGCCAAGATCAGCGTGGAAGAATACCTGGAGCTCGATGAGCGGTCGGAGCGGGGGCTGGATTTTCATGATGGTCATGTGTTCGCGCCGGTCGCGGCGACCATCGAGCATGCGAAGCTCGCGACTCGGGTGGCTCGGATGTTGGGGAACCGGCTGAGCAAGGGCTGTGAAGCAATCAACAACGCTCGGGTGCGAGTCACTACGCGGCAGTTCGTTCACCCGGATGTGATCGTAGTTTGTGGCAAGCTCCAAACGGTGAGCGCCAAGGACTCTTCGACGATCAACCCGAAGGTGATCATCGAAGTGCTCTCTCCTTCCACCGCCGACTACGACCGCGGCGGCAAGTTCGAACTCTACCAGCAACTGGCGACCTTCGAAGAGTACCTGCTCGTCTCGCAGGACAAGCCGCAGGTGATGGTCTACCGCAAGCAATCCGGCACGCGCTGGACGCTCGAGATCATCCGCGGGCTGGATGCGACCGCGCTGGTCGAGTCGCTTGGCGTGGATCTGCCGCTCGCCGAGCTCTACGACGGCCTCTTTTAGCTATACCCGCAACGCCTTGCGTTGGGCGTCGAGCAGCACTTCCTCTACCTCCGGCGCCACGCGCGACACCGGACCGGTTTCATAGCCGCCTTCGGCGTAGGCGCGCGCGGTGCCGATGTACATGGGGCCGTAGTCGCCATAGGCGGCCATCGACACGAACTCGTTGCGGAGCTCCTTCTGCGAGGCGAGTTGGTATTCGACGAAGAGCTCGCCAGGCATGTGGAGCACGTGCGCGGCACCCAAATGGAGCCCGCAGATGTCGATCAGGCGGCCAGCTTTGCGCAGGCGGAGCCACGCGAGATAGCGGCTGGCGTTGGCGCGGAAGCGCGGGATCACTTTGGTGTCCTCGAGGACCTTGATTTGGTCCTCTTCCGAGAAACCGGCCCCGGTGCGGACGGGCAGCGCTGTGGGGACATGAGTGAGACGTGGCTTTTCGATGGCGTGCTTTTGCTCGGCTTGCACCGCGGCGCGGATGCCGGCTCCGAGGCGCTCGGCGAGCGCGGCGCGGTTGGGCACGGCGCCGTCGTTATACTTGCCCGCGCCGATGTTCGCGCCGGCGCCGGTGAAGTAGACCGTGAAGTTGTCCTGCGCGGCGCGCGCCATGCCGGGGAAGTCGGAGGAGATGCCGCCCTTGGCGTAGTAGCTCATCGGATGGCTGGCGTAATAGGCGAGGGTTGCCACGCGACGGTCGCCGGACCAGAAGCTCACGGTGCGGGCGAAGGGATCGATGACGCCTTCGGGCGCGGCGCAATGCGGGGAATTGCGGCAGGCTGTCATGCGGCCGAAGATCACTTTGCCGTCGTCGCCCATAATGCGCCGGTTCGACGCAACGCGGTCGACTTTCGCGCTGCCGACGCCGTAGTGTGAGATGGGCCGCGGTCGCGCGGCGCGCACGGCAGCGGCGACGTTCTCCAAAGCCTTTCGCGCAAACGGAGTACTCTGGAGCACGCCGCCGTTGCGATACGACACGCTGATTTCTTCCGCCGACATGTCTTCGCCGGGGGCGTCGTGCTGGTGCACAGTGTGGACGAGCACGCGGGCGGGCTCCGTGCCAACGGCCTTCGCAATGGCCGACTTCCAGCGATCCTGGCTCGTATTGCCGACGGCGATCCAATCGAGCGCGCACAAGACGATCGGCTTGTCGCCCGCGGGCCGTAGGACGACGCCGCGCGCCTTCAGCGGGTAGTCGAGCTGCTTGCCGGGCTCGATGAGGCCAATGCAGAGCGGCGTGCCGACGGGCGGCGTGATGTCGGCCTCGAAGGTGGCGAGCGAGAGCTGTGGCTTGGCAGCCAGAGCGAGAAACGAACGGCGACGCATAGTTCTACATATAGAACAGGCTCAAGCGGCGCAGGCCGGCGTCCTCGATCAGGCGACGGTCAATGAACTGGCGTTCGAGGCGGAGGATCTGCTCCGCCGTCATCTTGCCGCGATAGGGCTTGAGCTGCGTGTCCATGTCACGCCGGATGCTGAAGAGCTGCTCTTCAGTGGCCTGGGCGCGCAGCGCGCCGAGCATCTTGTCCTCGAGCGCGCTGAGGCGCTGTTCGAGCTCCTCGAGCTGGGCGGGGTCGACTTCGGCGGCGAGGCGCTCCACGCTGTCGGCGATCTCGGTGAAGACGGGGCCTGCCAGCTTGCGCAGCGGCGCGGCGGCGTGACGCAGGTGCTCGGCGATTTCGGTGGTCTGAAACGCCGGCTCGGCGGCGGGGCGCGCGGCGGCGCCTTCACCCGCGTTCGCCATGATCTCGGCTTCCTTGACGACCGCCTGCGAGCAGAAGGCCAGCGAGTTCACCGCCTGCGTCTTCGTCTTGCGCGCGCGCCATTTCTCGAAGGAGACGTCGATGCCGCGCAGCACGGCGCCCAGCGGAATGCCGGAGTTCTTCCAGCTTTCAATCAGCGCCCAATCGAGCGGCGACAGCATGAACAAGGCCGTGCCGCGCGCCGCGCGAAAGTGATCCTCGATCTCCGTGAAGTAGTTGTAGTAGTTCGTCGGCCAGTGGAGCTCTTCGTTATCGGACATTGCGCTCCCAAATCAGCCGCAGGCCGTCGAGCGTCAGGTCCTCGTCCACGTGCTTGATGAAGCGCGAGCCTTGCGCGATGAGTTTCGCCTGGCCGCCGGTGGCGATGCAGCGGGCTTCGGGGCCGAGCTCGGCGATGAGGCGCTCGAGGATGCCATCGATGGTGCCGATGGTGCCGTAGTACAGGCCCGATTGAATCGCGCCCACCGTGTTCGTGCCGATCAGCTTCTCTGGCGCGCGCACGTCCACCAGCGGCAGCCGGGCGGCCTTTTCAAAGAGACCCGCGATCGCGATGCCGATGCCCGGCAGATGATGCCGCCCAGGAATTCTGCCTGGGCACTGACGATGTCGAAGTTGATGGCCGTGCCGAGGTCGACCACCGCCGCCGGACCGCCGTACTTCACGTAGGCGGCCACGGCGTTCACGAGGCGATCGGCACCCACTTCGCGCGGGTTGTCGATCTGGATAGCGAGCCCGATGTCGGTGGTGGAATTGACGAACAGCGCCTCGCGCTGGAAATAGCGCCGCGCCATGCCCTCGAGCGGTTGATCGATGGGCGGCACCACGCTCGACACGATAATGCCAGTGACCTGATTGAGGCGCAGCCCGGCGGCGCCCAACAGGTCGCGCATCAGGATGCCCCATTCGTCGGCGGTGCGCTCGCGCACGGTGCGCAGGCGCCAATTGGTGACGAGCTTCGTCTTCTGAAAGACGCCGATCGTCAGGTTCGAATTGCCCGCGTCAATCGCCAGCAACATCGGGGCGCACTCCTCCGGCCAGAATCGTCACGCGCGAGCCATCGTGGCGGCGCATCATCAGGAAGCCTTGCTCGTCGAGGCCCTCCGTGTAGCCACGGATGGTCTCGCCTTGCTGCTCCGCCGTGGCCCGCATGCCGACGGACGATGATGATTGTTCCACGAACTCGAGCAGCAGTGTGTCGCGGTCGCCAATGGCGTAGCGTGTCGCGTAGGAATCCACGCCGTCAAGCAGGGCGACGAAGAGATCCTCGCGAGAGAAGGCGCCAGCGCCTTCCAGGTGGATCGAGGTGGCCGTCTCCGCCAGTTCCTTCGGGAACTCGGTGTGATTCACGTTGATGCCGACGCCGGCGATGATCGCGCCGTCGGAATACTGGCAGAGAATGCCCGCGAGCTTGCGGCCGTTGCACAGGACGTCGTTGGGCCAGCGAAGGTCGCACTCGAGCGACGTGGTTTTCTCGATGGCTTCCTTCACGGCCAAGCCCATCGCCAAGGTGAAGGCGGGCAATTGCGCGGCGGGCAGATCGAGGCGCAGGATCATGGAGACGTAAAGACCTTCGCCGGAGGATGAGTGCCAGGCGCGGCCCAGGCGGCCCTGACCGCTGGTCTGCTCCGTGGCGACGATCGCCGTGCGATGCGGCGGCCGGTCCACCAGCAGGCGGATGGCTTCAAGCTGCGTGGAATCGAGCGAGACGTACCACTCGATTTTCCAATCCGGCACCCGGGCGTTGATCATGTCCAGGCTACGGCTCAAGCTCATAGCAAGGACACCCGGAAGTTCAAATCCACGGCGACGGCTGAATGCGTCAGCGCGCCGCAGGAGACGAAGTCGGCGCCAGCGTCGGCATAGGCGCGCACTGTGTCGAGCGTGACGCCGCCGGAGATTTCGCACGAGGCGCGGCCGCCGACATGGGCGATCCAGCGCGCGGCGTCCTGGGGCGTGAGGTTGTCGAGCAGCAGCTTCGTCGCGCCGCAGGCCAGCGCGTCCTCCATCTCTTCCCAGGTGCGCACTTCGATTTCGAGCGGAATGCCGCGGCGAGCGGCCTCGGGCATCGCCATGGCGAGCGCCGGCTTCACGCCGCCCGCCGCCGTGATGTGGTTGTTCTTGATCAACACGGCGTCGAACAGGCCCATGCGGTGATTCGTGCAACCGCCGGCGAGCGTCGCCATTTTTTCGAGCCGGCGTAGGCCGGGCGTCGTTTTGCGGGTGTCGAGCACGACGCACTTGGTGCCCTTCACGGCGTCGGCGTATTGGCGGGCGCCGGTGGCGATGCCGCTCAGCCGCTGCATGAAGTTCAACGCGACGCGCTCGCACTCGAGCAACACACGGGCATTGCCCTTGACGCGCGCGATGGCGTCGCCGGATCTGGCGCGGTCGCCATCCTGCTTCAGGATCTCGAGTTCGTCGATGCCGCCGCGCAAGGCGTAGATCAACGGCAGCAGGCTCGTGCCGCACACCACTACCTCCGCGCGCGCAAAGAAGCGCCCTTCGGCGTTGCGGCCGGAAGGAATGGTGAGCGCGCTGGTGACGTCGCCCGCGCCGATATCTTCGGCCAGCGCGCGATTGACGGCGTCGACGACCTCAGGATGCCAGGCCACGGAGCGCCTCGCGATTCTTCTCGAGCTGCGATTGATAGTCGGCCAGCTTTTGCCGCATCGAATCGACGATGTGCGCCGGCGCGCGGCCCATGAACTTCTCGTCGCCCAACTGCCGTTCGGTGTTGGCGATGTTCTTCTCGAGCTGCTCGTTCTCCTTGCCCAGGCGCGTGATGTAGGCCTCGAGCAGGGACTTCGGATAGTCGATGGCGAAGCCCTTCACGCTGGCGTCGTTGGTGAGGGTGAACTTTGCCAGCGCGAGCTTCTCGATGACGGCGAGTTCGCGTTCGATGACGGTGAACTCGGCGCCCGCGGCGCGCAGTGGCAGCTCCAAGGCGAGCTTCGGATCGAGCTTCACCTCGGCGCGGAAGTTGCGCACCGCGCTGATAACGCTCTGCACGATATCCATTTCCGCAGTGGCGCCGGGCTCCACGGTGCGGCCCATGGGCATGGCCGCCACGCAGATGGACGCCGGCAGCGCGGCGTTGTCATTGCGAAGCCGCTGCCAGATCTCTTCGGTGATGAACGGCATGGCCGGATGCAGCAGGCGCAGAGCCTGATCGAACACCCACAGCAGATTGCGCCAATGCGTATCGAGCCCGGAATTCTCCGTGAAGCGCAGCTTCTTGATCTCGATGTACCAATCGCAGAAGTCGCTCCAGAAGAAGTGCCACAGCGTCTGGCCCACGTCGTGGAAGCGCTGCTGATCGATGGCCTGGTTCATGGCGACCGCCGCGGCGTCGAGCCGTGCGCGGATCCAGCGATCCTCGAGCGTCTCCGCTTCGCCGGGCTCCGCAGGAATCTGCGGCTCCACGCCGGAGCGCTCCATGTTCATGAACAGGAAGCGGGCGGCGTTCCAGATCTTGTTGGCGAAGGCGCGCGCCGAAGGCAGCTTGTCCTCGGTCCAGAGGATGTCGGCGCCGGGTGCCGCACCCTGCAGCAGCGCCATGCGCACGGCGTCGGTGCCGTACTTGGCGGTGATGTCGAGCGGGTCCACCGTGTTGCCGGTGGTTTTCGACATTTTCTTGCGCTTGGCGTCGCGCACGATGCCGTGGATGTAGACGTGCCGGAAGGGCACGTCGCCCACCATCTCGAGGCCCAGCATCATCATGCGGGCGCACCAGAAGAAGAGGATCTCGAAGCCCATGATCATGAGCGAGGTGGGATAGAACTTGGCGAGATCCGGCGTCTGGTCCGGCCAGCCGAGGGTCGAGAACGGCCACAAGCCGGAACTGAACCAGGTGTCGAGCACGTCCGTCGACCGCGTGATCTTCGCGGAGCCGCAGTGGGCGCAGACGGTGGGATCCTCGCGGGCGACGGTCACTTCCGGACAATCGGCGCAGTGCCAGGCGGGCACGCGGTGGCCCCACCAGAGCTGGCGGGACACACACCAATCGCGGATGTTGCGCATCCACTCGAAGTAGATCTTCTCGTAGTTCTCCGGCCGGATGGTGGTGCGGCCGTCTTCCACCGCGGCGATCGCCTTTTCCGCCAGCGGCTTCATGCGGCAGAACCATTGCGGCGAGACGGTGGGCTCGATCACCGTTTTGCAGCGCTGGCACTTGCCGATGGCGAGCTTGTGGTCGTCGATCTTCTCGAGCAGGCCGGCCTGCTGCAAGTCTTCGATGATCTTCTTGCGGGCGTCGAAGCGGTCCATGCCGGCATAGGGACCGCCCTCGGCCGTGATGCGCGCTTCGGCGTCCATGATCTTGATGATCGGAAGGCCGTTGCGCTTGCCGGCTTCAAAGTCGTTGGGATCGTGGCCGGGCGTCACCTTCACGACGCCGGTGCCGAAGGCCGGGTCGGCGAGTTCGTCGTGGATGACGGGGATCTCGCGGTCGAGCAGGGGCAGAATGACGCTCTTGCCCTTCAGGTCGAGGTAGCGCTCGTCGGCCGGGTTGACGCAGACGGCGGTGTCGCCGAGCATGGTCTCCGGGCGCGTGGTGGCCACGGTGAGGAAGCGGCCGGGCTGATCCTTCACCGGATACTTGATGTGCCAGAGGGAGCCGTTGGTCTCCTCGTGGTCCACTTCGAGGTCGCTGACGGCGGTGCCGCAACGCGGGCACCAGTTCACCATATACTCGCCCCGGTAGATGAGGCCCTTCTCCCAGAGGCGCACGAAGGTTTCGCGCACGGCGCGGGAGAGGCCGGGGTCCATGGTGAAGCGCTCGCGGCTCCAATCGCAGGACGCGCCGACGGTCTTCATCTGGTGGATGATCTGGCCGCCAGATTCTTCCTTCCACTTCCAGACGATCTTCTCGAATTCTTCGCGGGTGAAATCCTTACGCTTCTTGCCTTCGGTGGCCAGGCGGCGCTCCACCACCATTTGCGTGGCGATGCCGGCATGGTCCGTACCGGGCAGCCACAGCGTATTGTCGCCGCGCATGCGGCGGGCGCGGATGGTGCAATCGATGACGGTGTGCTCGAGCATGTGCCCCATGTGGAGCGAACCGGTCACGTTGGGCGGGGGAATGACCAGGGAAAACATCGGCTTGTCGGAAGCCGCGTCGGCATGAAAGAAACCTTGGTCGATCCACCACTGAGCCCAGCGGGGCTCGAACCGCTGGGGCTCATACACCTTGTCGATTTGCATGGGAACTTTCAGTTTAGCAAGGCGGACCAGCCGGACCCCGCTAAAGCCCGGCGGAGAGGGGCCGATTAGAGGACTAGATGGCTTGGTCTGACGCGCGTACGTTCAACGGCCGAGAAGAAGTGGGGCTCACCCTCGAGGATCGGGATTTCCGGTCGGAGCTCGAGGTGCAGATCGACTTTCTGCGGCTCGAGATAGCCAATCTCACCCGGGAAGTAACAGAACTCCGCGCCGAGCAGTTGGATCATCTCCATGAGATCAGCCGTTTGCGCGCCCGGCCGTCGGTGGCGCTGGGCGGCGAACAGCTCGAGCAGGCTTACCTCGATTCACTCATCCGGCTGGTGCATGCTTCGGCGTTTCGCGACCAGGAAACCGGCGCCCACATCCGGCGCATTGGGCTGTATTCGGAATTGCTGGCTCGTGAAGCCGGTCTGCGCTCGGATTTTGCCGATCGCGTGGGCAAGGCCTCGCCGATGCACGATGTGGGCAAAGTGGGCGTGCCGGACGCGATCCTGCACAAGAACGGTCCGCTGACCGCCGAAGAGTGGATTCTGATGAAGCGCCACTGCGAGATCGGCGCGCAATTGTTATCCGCCTCGCCTTCGCCTCTGATCCAAATGGCCGAGCGCATTGCTCGCTCCCACCATGAACGCTTCGACGGCAGCGGCTATCCGAAAGGCATTGCGGCGGAGGCGATTCCGCTCGAGGCGCGTTTGGTGGCCGTGGCTGACGTTTACGACGCCCTGCGCAGCCCTCGGCCCTACAAGCCCACGTTCTCGCACGAGAAAACCTGCGCCATCATCCTCGAGGGCGACGGCCGCACGAAGCCAGAGCACTTCGATCCCACTCTGCTGACCGTCTTTCGCCGCATCGAACCGGAGTTCGCCCGGATCTACGGCGAGAATGCCGATCCGGAAACGCAGCTTCTTTAGCCGAAGCTCGCCACCGCCGACGCTTCGTCGTCGAACCACTTCAGCAACGAATCGAGCCGCGTGATCCGCAGCAAATCGCGGAAGCGCTGGCTGGGATGCAGCAGCTTGACCGCGCCGCCCTGGCGCGCAATGCTCGCATAGGCGTTGATCAATTCGCCCAGGCCCGTGCTGTCGATATGCGTGATCCCGGAGCAATCCAGCAACAAGCGGGAATGACCGGAATCCGATTTCGCGACGAGCGCCTGCCGCAATTCGTCGCTGGTTCCCGAACCGCTGACGATTCCGGACGGCGCCAGAATCACTACATCGCCGTGCTGTCGCGTCGCTATCTCCAAGGGCATGCTTTCTCGACTCTCCATCTTAGCGATGTTGTGGCGTTACCTTGGTAAACTTCAACCAAGAATGACCCTGAAGGACTTTCTGGCAGTCGAGCAGCAGCGCGTGGACGCCGCGCTCGACCGGCTCGTGCCCTCCGAAACAACTCCGCCCGAAACGCTGCACAAAGCCATGCGCTACAGCCTGTTCGCGGGCGGCAAACGCATCCGGCCCATCCTCTGCATCGCCGCCGCGCGCACCGTGGACCCCGCCTGCGAAGGCGCGGAGAATGCGGGCGCCGCGCTCGAGATGATCCACACCTACTCGCTGATTCACGACGACCTGCCGGCGATGGACAACGACGACTTTCGCCGCGGCCGGCCGACGAATCACAAGGTCTTCGGCGACGCTATCGCGATTCTGGCGGGCGACGCGTTGAACGCGCTGCCCTTCCAAGTGCTGGCCGAACTCGCTGGCGTCGACGCCGAGCGCCGCTGCCGGTTGGTGGTTGAGCTCGCGCACGCAGCGGGCACCGTGGGTGGCATGATCGCGGGCCAGGTGCACGACATCGAGGGCGAGCGCCAAGCGCCCACGCCGGAGCTGCTCGACCGCATCCATCGCGCCAAGACCGGCGCCTTGCTGCGGGCCAGCGTCCGCATGGGCGCGATCTATGCTGGCGCGGGTGAAGCCGACCTCGCCGCGCTCACCGCCTTCGGCGAGCATGCGGGGCTTGCGTTCCAGATCGTCGACGACATTCTCGACGTGGTGGAAAGCTCCGAGACGCTCGGCAAGACCGCTGGCAAGGATGCCGCGCAGCAGAAGATCACGTTCCCCGCCGTCTACGGCCTCGACCGGTCCCGCGAGATGGCCGCCGCCGAGCGCAAGGCCGCCCATCGCGCGCTCGACGCCTTCGGCGACCGAGCCGAGCGCCTCCGCCAAATCGCCGACCTGATCGTCGACCGCTCCTCATGAGGATCCGCCCTTGCGCCTCGACGTGCTGATGACCGAGCGCGGCCTGGCTCCCTCGCGCGAAAAGGCGCAGGCGCTCATCATGGCGGGCCAGGTGCTCGTCAACCGGCAGAAGGCCGACAAGCCGGGGCGCAACGTGGCGCCCGATGTCGAGATTGAGTTGCTCGGGCAGACGAAGTACGTCAGCCGCGGCGGCTTGAAGCTGGAAGCTGCGCTCGACCATTTTCAGATCGACCCCGCGGGCCGCGTCTGTCTCGACGTGGGCACGTCCACCGGCGGCTTCGTCGACTGTCTGCTGCAGCGGGGGGCATTGCGTGTCCATGCGGTGGACGTGGGCGCCTCTCAAATGCACTGGAATCTCCGGCAGGACAAGCGCGTGGTGCTGCATGAGCACACGAATGCCCGTTTTCTGAAGCCGGATGATCTCGGAGAGCCGGTGTCGCTGGCCGTTTGCGACGTGAGCTTCATTTCCGTCACGTTGATCGTCTCCGCCATGGCTGCTTGCGTGGCGGCGGGTGGCGAGATGGTGATCCTGGTGAAGCCGCAGTTCGAAGTGGGCCGGGAAGCGGTGGGCAAGGGCGGCATCGTGCGGGATGAGGCCGCCCGCCAGTCCGCCTGTGACAGGGTGTCCGCCGTGGTGGGCGCCTTGGGGTTTAAACTTGATCTGATTCCGTGTCCGTTGTTGGGCGCGGAAGGCAATCAGGAGTATTTGCTGCACGCTCAATGCGCAAGATCGAAACCGTAGGCATCTTGTCGAAGCCGCACGCGCCGGCGGCGGAAACGCTCGTGCCCGAACTGCTGAAGTGGCTGGCGGACCGGCGCGTGGGAATTCGCCTCGACGAACAGACGGCCCTCTACGCGAAACGGCCGGATTGGCACGAGCGCGATGTGGTGGCCCGCGAAAGCGACATGCTCGTCGTGCTGGGCGGCGATGGCACCATTCTGTCCGCCGCGCGCTCCGCCACCGACAATTCGCAGCCCATTCTGGCCGTCAATCTCGGCGGCCTCGGTTTCCTGGCCTCCATCAGCATCGACGAGATCTACCCGGAGCTCGAGCGCGCTCTGCGTAATGAGCATCGCATCGGCGTCCGCCGCCTGATGCATTGCGAGGTCTTCCGCGACGGCACGCGGGTGGCCAGCTACGACGCGCTCAACGACGTCGTCATCACCAAGGCGTCCATCGCGCGCATCATTGATGTGGAAGCCTGGGTCGACAATCATTTCGTCTGCCGCTACAAGGCCGACGGCCTCATTGTCGCCACGCCCACCGGCTCCACCGCGTATTCGCTGGCCGCCGGCGGTCCCATTCTGTTTCCGCAACTGGCCGCCGTTTGTGTGACTCCCATCTGTCCTCATATGCTGACGAACCGGCCCGTGATCGTGCCGGATTCGTCGGAGATTCGCCTCCTCAACCTGGCGGAGGAGGATGGCGCCTATTTGACAGTGGACGGGCAGGTGGGGCAACCTTTGAAGAAATCCGACCTCGTGGTCGCCAAACGCTCCGAGCGGGAGCATCAGTCTGATCCGGCCGCCCAAGCTGTTGTTCTTCGACGTGCTGCGGCAGAAATTGAAATGGGAGAGAGATAGACTCGTGAAAAAGCTCGGATTGACCGCGTGGATCTTCATTGCCCTCGTGTTGGGCATTCTGATCGGTCTGGTGACGCCCGCCGAATACGGCCAGCACTTCAAGATCATCAGCAACGTTTTCATCAAGCTGATCAAGTCGATTGTGGCGCCGCTGCTGTTTGCGACGCTGGTGGTGGCCTGGACGCAGGCGCATCCCAGCGCCATGGCGCGTATTTTCGCCAAAGCCTTCCTTTACTTCGAGGTGGTGACGACGCTGGCGCTCGTCATCGGCCTCGTCTTTGTCAATTGGCTCGAGCCAGGGGTAGGTGCGCCGAAGCCGGCGTCGACGAAGGGCACGGAGTCGGTGGTGGCGAAGAAAGTGACGTTGAATGAAGTGGTGGAGCACGCCTTCCCGTCGAGCGTCATCGATTCCATGGCCCGCAACGACGTGCTTCAACTCGTCGTCTTCTGCATGCTGTTCGGCATGGCTTGCATGGCGATCGGGCCGAAGGCGAAGCCGGTGGTCGATTTCTGCCAATCGCTGGCGGAGATCATGTTCAAGTACACGCACTACGTGATGTACGCGGCGCCTTTCGGCGTCGGCGCCGCCATGGCGTACACCGTCAGTACCTCGGGCGTCGCCGTGCTTTGGAATCTCGGCAAGCTGGTGGGCACGATGTTCGGCGCGTTGATCTTTTTCGTCGTGGTGGTGATGGGCGCGGTGTGTCTGATTTTCAAGATTCCCATCCGTGAGTTCTTCCGCGCGGCCAAGGATCCCTACGTACTGGCGTTCTCCACCGCATCGAGTGAGGCCGCCCTGCCCATGGCGCTCGCGAACATGGAGAAGTTCGGCGCGCCCAAGCATATCGTTTCCTTCGTCATGCCCATGGGCTACAGCCTCAATCTCGATGGCTCCACGCTCTACCTGGCCGCCGCCTCCATCTTCGTGGCGCAAGCCGCCGGCCATCCACTCGATATCGGCACGCAGATCGCGATGATGTTGACGCTGATGCTCACCAGCAAAGGCGTGGCCGCGGTGCCGCGCGCCTCGCTCGTCATCCTGATGGGCACGCTGAGCACCTTCAACCTGCCCGCCGACCCCGTCAATCTCATCCTCGGCGTCGACGCCATTCTCGACATGGCGCGGAACGTTCGGTACCTGCTGGGCAACTGCCTGGCGACGGCCGTCGTCGCGCGCTGGGAGGGCTACAAGTTCGCGCACGAGCCCGGCTATTCGCCCGACCAGGGCGTCATCCATGAAGCGCATTGACCTGGCTTCCTCGCCCGTCTGGCGCCGCCTCCGTCACCTGGTGTCCGGCGGCGTGCGCCAGGCGGATCACGAAGCTCGGTTATGTGTATTCGTTCGTCGTGGTTGTCGTTGGTCTCGCTGCTTTTCTGAGCGCCAACAAACCTGCTCTTTCTAATCCTGGCGTTGTTGCTCAGCGTGCTCGTCGTCAGCGGCTTTGTCAGCCGCATGGGGCTCGCTGGTTTGCAGCTCGAACTCTCGCTGCCGGAACACCTCACCGCGCGGCAACCGGCCCGTACGCGCGTCTCCGTGCACAACGCCAAGACATGGATGCCGTCGTTCTCCATTCGCCTGCGTAGCGCGACGGCCGGCACATTTCCCGTCGATCTCTATTTCCCGCTGTTGCCAAGTGGCGGCACCGTGGCGGAAAACCGTCGACGCCACCTTCCCGCACCGGGGCAGCTATCGCGAGAACAGCTTTCAGTTCGAGACGCGCTTCCCGTTCGGCTTCACTTCGCGCCGGATCAATGTCGCGTTGCGCGGCGAGGTGGTGGTGTATCCCTCCGTCGCGCCGGTGCCTGTCTTTGAGGAGATCCTGCAGGGCGTGGAAGGTGAGGTCGCTGCCCGACGCCGCGGACTCGGCACGGATTTCCATCGCATTCGCCCTTACGAGGCGGGCGAAAGCGCGCGCCACCTGGATTGGAAAGCGACGGCGCACACCGGCCGCCTGCAGGTGCGCGAGTATGCCAGCCACGACGATCGCAGCGTTGAGATCTTCCTCGACCTCGAGCGCGATGGCGCCGTGGGCGACGGGGCCTACGAAGCCTGGTTCGAGCGCGCTATCGAATGCTGTGCTTTCCTCGTCTGGCGGCTGACGGAGCAGGGAATTGCCCTGCGCTTCCGCACGCAAACGGCCTCGTTCAGCGTGCCGGAAGAAGCGGATGCCTATAGTATTCTGAGGTATCTGGCGTTGGTGGAACCGCTGGCCCCCGGCTCCGATCAGCGCTCCGCGCAAAGCCCCGATGAACAAAGCCACGTCCATGTCGCCCTCACCCGCACCGCCGGGTCTTTTGAAGATCGTGGCTGGCGTTGCCCTGTGTTGGCCGAGCCTGGCGCCGGCGCAAGAAGCGGCGGCATCGAAGCTCGAACCCGTTCATAGCCAGATCACCGTGGTCGAGAAGGTGACGGCGGAGGCGCCCGCGAGTATCACCGTGGTGGGTGCGCCGGCGCTCAAGCAGATACCCGGCGTAAATCTCGACGACCGTCTCCGCATGGTGCCCGGCTTCAGCCTTTTCCGCCGCTCGTCGAGCCTGGCGGCCAATCCCACCACCCAAGGCGTTTCACTGCGGGCCATCGGCTCCTCCGGCGCCAGCCGCACGCTGGTGTTGTGGGATGGCATGCCGCTCAACGATCCCTTTGGCGGCTGGGTCTATTGACGCGCGTCGCGCCCGATTCCATCGGCCAGGTGGAAGTCTCCCGCGGCGCGTCGACGTCCGTGTTTGGCGACCGTGGCCCTCGGAGGCTCCATCTCGCTTTTCTCGAAGCCCATCGACGGGCAGCATTACTTCGGCGGCATCGAGGCGGGGAACGCCGCGCAGCTTTCGCCCTCGGCCGGCTATCAGAATCGCTTCAAGCGCTTCGGCTTCGGCGGCCAGGCGCGCGCCTATCGGACCGACGGCTATTTCATCGTGCCGGGGTCGATCCGTGGTCGCGGCGACGCGAAGGCCAATGTCGACTTCGTCGCCGGCGATCTGCGCTTCGATGTCACCGGCTTGAAGCAGCGCTTGGCGCTGAAGTTCGACGTGCTCACCGAGGATCGTGGCAACGGCACCGTGTTGCAGCGCAACTCGAGCTCGCTCGGCGCGCTGGCTGGTTCTTACTCGCGCACCTGGACCGCCGACACGCTCTCGATGAATCTCTTCCACCAGCGTCAGCAGTATCACCAGAGCTTCTCCCACTATCGCCGCGGCCGGAACAAGCGAGCGCCTGACCTCGAACCAGAGCGTGCCTGCCGAGTCGGTAGGCGGCAGCGGCGTTTGGCGGCATGGCTCGTCCGCCTGGAACTTGCTCGCTGGCGGCGACTTCAATCGCGTGAAGGGCACCAGTCTCGATTACCTCGTGCCCACCGGACAGCGCATCGGCGGCGGCACGGTCTTCCAGCGCGGCGGCTTCGCGCAGACCGATTTCCGCCTGAAGGACCCTGCGGCTTTTTGCTGGCGCTCGCCAGCAGTTCACCGGCCTCGCCAACGGCCTCGCAGTTCTTTTCCCCCAGCGCCGGGCTCACCTACGGCAAGGGCATTTGGCGCGCGCGAGGCTCTGTCTACCGTGCCTTCCGCGCGCCCACGCTGAACGAGCTCTATCGCGAGTTTCGCGCTGGCAACGCCATCACGCAAGCGAACCCGGCGCTCGGCCCGGAGAAGGTCTTCGGCGCCGAAGCCGGAGTCGATTTCTCGCTCGAGCATACGCGCCTGAGTGTCACGCTTTTCCGCAACGATTTGAACGGCCTGGTCACCAACGTGACGCTGCCTTCGCCACCCGGGCAGATTCCTCCGCCAGCGCCGCAATGCGGCGGGTGCGCTCAATCGCGGCGTGGGAGCTCGACCTGCGGCACAACTTCCGCCATTGGCGCCTCGAGACTGGCTATCTGTTCGCCGATTCGCGCTTCACCACGCGCGAGCGCATTCCGCAGGTGCCCATGCACCAGGGCACGGCGCAACTCACTTACGCGCGCGGGCGCACGCTGGTCACCGGCGGTCTGCGCAGCTCGTCCCTGCAGTTCGAAGACGACCGGAACACCTTCCGGCTGCCCGGCTTCGCGGTGCTCCAAATGGTGGCGCGCAGCAATTGAACGCCGGTTTCAGCCTGAGCCTGGCCTTCGAGAATCTGCTCGACCGCGAGGTTTTGACCGGCTTCACTCCGGCGCCCCAAATCGGCGCGCCGCGCTTGTGGCGGGCCGGTTTGCGATGGGGAGAAGTAATCATGCAATTGCGAAAGCTGGGAAACAGCGATCTGGAGATCACGGCCATCGGCGTGGGTGCCTGGGCCATGGGCGGCGGCGGCTGGGCGTTCGGCTGGGGCGCGCAGGACGACACCGATTCCGTGGCGGCCATCCGCACGGCGGTGGAACGCGGCGTGAACTGGATCGACACGGCGGCCATCTACGTCTCGGCCATTCGGAAGAAGTGGTGGCGAAGGCGCTGGAAGGCCTCGCGCCGCGGCCCTACGTCTTCACCAAGTGCAGCCGGCCTGCCCGACGCCGACGGCAAGCCTTACGGCTGCCTGAAGGCCGATTCTGTCCGCCGCGAATGCGAGAACAGCCTGCGGCGCTTGAACGTCGACGTCATCGACCTCTACCAGATCCACTGCCGCAACCCGACGAGGACATCGAAGAAGGCTGGGGCACGCTGCAGCGCTTGAAGGATGAAGGCAAGGTGCGCTGGCTTGGCGTGTCGAATTTCAACGTCGACCAGATGAAGCGCGCGGCCAAGATTGCGCCCATCACCTCCCTGCAGCCGCCGTATTCGATGATCTCGCCCGAGACCGAAATCGACATCCTGCCGCACGCTCGCCACGAAAACATCGGCGTCATCGTCTATTCGCCGATGAAAAACGGCTTGCTCTCCGGCCGCATGACCAAGGAGCGCATCGAGGCGTTTCCGGAAGACGACTGGCGCCGGCGCAATCCGCACTTCCAATCGCCGCTCGTCGAGCGCAACCTCGAGCTGGTCGACCTGCTGCGCGACATCGGCGCTCGCTACGGCCGCACCCCGGGCGAGGTCGCCATCGCGTGGACGCTCGATCATCCGGCGGTCACCGGCGCCATCGTCGGCATGCGCAACGCCGGTCAGGTGGACGGCGTGATCGGTGCGCTCGACTTCCCGGCTGAGCGTCAGCGAGGTGCATGAGATCAATCAGTCCGCGCCGCGCGGGGCTTCTAGCCGTGCACTTCATCGTGCGCTTCGAGCCCCAAGCCCGAGTGCACCGGCGAGTTCCGCGACGCGCTACGGCGCGTCGTGGATGCATCGCGCACCGAACCCGGTTGCCTGCGCATCGAGGCATTCGAAAGTGCGTTAGCGCAGTTCGCCATCCACTCCGAATGGCAGGACGAAGCGGCCTTCGAGCTTCACTCGACGATGCCGCACACGCTGGAGTTTCTGGCGGCCGCCGGGCGGCTCTTGAACCACCCGGTGGCCGGACTCCGCCTCAGGCGAATAGATCCGTAACGATATTGCCCTTCACCAGCTCACGCGGCTGGGTTCAGGTGATTGCGGATCTCCATCGCCGGATCGATGCCCAGCGCGTAGTAGACCGTTGCCAGCAAGTCAGTGGGATGCACCGGCTTCTCCTTCGGCGACGACGCCGTCGCGTCGGATTCGCCATACTGCACGCCGCGCCCGATGCCCGCGCCCGCCACCACCGACGAATAGCAGTACGGCCAGTGATCGCGGCCGTCGGGTGAATTGCTATTGCCTGACGTCGAGACGCCCAGCCGCGGCGAGCGGCCAAATTCGCCCACCGCCACCACGAGCGTTTCTTTGAGCAAACCGCGCTGATCCATATCCTCGAGCAGCGCCGAAAGGGCACGGTCGAGCTTCGGACAATGCAGATTCTTCAGCGGGCCGAAGTTCGCCGCATGCGTGTCCCACGCCGTCTTCTCCGGATCGCCGTTGGCCACCGACGGCCAGTTCACCTGCACGAAACGCGTGCCCGCTTCAATCAAGCGCCGAGCCATCAAGGTGCTCTGGCCGAAGGTGTGGCGTCCATAACGGTCGCGCCATCTTGTCCGGCTCTTTCGTCAGATCCATCGCGTCGCGCGCCTGGCCGCTCAGCACGAGGTCGTAGGCCTTGCCATAGTATTCGTCCACCGCGAAATCGTTCAGCGCCTTCTCGAGATCCTTCATGGACCCGTTCACGCCCTTCAGCAACTCGAAGCGGTCGCGCAGACGATCCGCGCCCACTTCCTTGCGCAAGGCCAGATCCTCGAGCTTCACCGGCTCGGCCGGATCCTGATACATGCGATACGGATCATACGCCTTGCCCAGGAAGCCAGCGGCGCCGCCCTTGCCGATGATGCCCGATTCCTGCAACGGCCGCGGCAGCTCGACAAACGGCAGCACCGGATCCTTCAACGGCTTCAGCTTCGAAACATGCGACCCGGCGGTGGGAAAATCCGCGGGCGAGGGGGGCTCGAGCTGTCCCGACGGCGACACCTTGTCGGGCGGATAGCCGGTCAACATTTGATAGATAGCGGCCGTGTGATTGAACAAGCCGCTCGGCGTGTACGACATGCTGCGGATCAGCGTAGCCTTGTCCAGCGCGTCGGCCATCATCGGCATGTGCTCGCTGATGTACGTTGCCGGCGATCTTCGTCTTGATCGGCTTGAACTCGCCGCGCACGTTCGCGGCGCTTCCGGCTTCGGATCCCAAATGTCGATGTGCGATGGTCCCGCCCTGCAGGAAGATCATGATGCAATTCTTCGCCGCGCCGAAACCGCGAGCACCGGCGTATTTGCTGGTGGCAGCGGCGGCGCGCGCTTGCATCTGGAAGAAGTGCGGCAGCGCCAAGCCGCCCAGGCCGAGCGACCCCACACGGAGAAGCTCACGCCGCGTCGGGCTCTGTTCGTCCTCGTCGCAATTGCGAACGGCAAACCGGCTCATGAAGTTCAACATCGGTGTCGATTCTCCTCAGTAGTTATACAGGAAGCCCTTGCTGTTCAGCAGCGCCCACAGCAGGTCCTGCGCCCGCGTGGCCTTCGCTCCGGCGGCCAGATACTTCGCGCCGCGCTCCGATTCTTCTTTCGACGGCAGGCGTCCGAACGCCGCCAGATACAGCTCCTCGATGATCGCCGTGTCCGCTTTGCCGGAGAGCACCAGCTTCGCCACGCGGCCCTTCGGATCGGCCACCGCGTCGGAAATCGTCTTGCCGTTCACCAGGTTCAACGCCTGCGGCAGGCTGAAATCGCTGCGCCGCTCGCACTCACACGCCGATTCACGGAGGGGCCGCCCGAACACGTCCAAGAAGCCCTCCTTGCCGACATGCGGATCCGGCACCTGCGCTGCGTTCGTATCGGGGCGGCACGTCCGGCAGCACCGGGCGCGCACCCGCGGCCGAAGCCACGGGCGTCCATCAATTGCTCCGCGCTCCAAGCA